>VZTT01061923.1:65657-104394 GCA_013400855.1 Buphagus erythrorhynchus
CTTATGGGGCGAGAGTGCCCGGTTTCAAAGCCCGGACGAGCCCAGTTTTTTTTTTTTTAATTTCCCTTCTTCTCCGCAGCAGCGGCGGCTCCCGCACACAGCGACGCGACACGGACGGGACTGACGACGACACCCACTCGTTCGTTTTTAGTGCAAGAAAAAGCATTAGAAACTCACCAAGGACCGGCCGCTCCTCTTCGTCTCGCACCGAACGTCGCTTTTTTCCCGTTTTTCCCAGCAGGCAGACCCCTGGCTTCCCCCTCACCGACATTGCGCTGCGGGGCCGCTCCTCGCCCTCCCGAGCTGCTCATTCCCGGCACACCGTGCCGGCTGCGGCGCCGTCCCCGCGGCCCCGGTCCCGCTGCGGACGGGCCTGAGGCGCAAAAGCGCAGCGGGGCCCGGCGGCGGCAAAACAGGGGACGCTGCCGCGTCCCCCTACCCAGCGGGCTCGTCCGGGATTTGAACCCGGGACCTCTCGCACCCGAAGCGAGAATCATACCCCTAGACCAACGAGCCGCTCTGTAGGAACTTTCCCAGCTCAGCAGTTCACTGCCGTCCCGCCTCCTCGTGTCCATGCCATTTCCGTTAATGTCTGCGTGGGTCTGTCCCTGCCGACCACCACCAGCGGCTTTGCCCGGCGCTCCGGAACACACCGCTGCTCTCTCGAACTGCGGGGGCTGCGGCCATTTCTCCCTGCTCACCGCCTCCCTCTCCTTTCCCAGGGTAATCCCTGGCATCGCCCTTCCTCCGATCCTACGGCTCCGCTCGTTAGCGATGTCTCCGCGTCCCCGCGGGGGGAGCAACGGCCCCCGCGGCGCTCCGCTGCTTTCCCCCGCGCAGACTCCGCTCCCGCGCTCATCCGAGGGGCGCAGGAACAGCCCAGCTTTCCCATTCCCATTGCCACTTCCACTGCCATCCCCACTCCGGCTCGGCGCGCACGGTGGCGCTGGAAGCCGGGCGAGCTCGTTCCCGGGGGATGGGGGAATGGGACATCCCACACACCCCCCCCCCTCCCCGCCCCAGCGGCTTTGGTTCGTGCCGGGCCGCGCCGCGCGCTGCGCCCCCTGGCGGTGCGGGGCGGGGTCGCACCGGTCCCCCCGCGTGTCCCGGGAGCGCTCGGACCGTCCCGGGCCCGATCCACGGGCGGGACAAGCGCCCTCGGGAGCCACCACAGGCATCGCCTTGGGGTTCTGAGCCTACAGCACCCTCCTGGCTTGAATCCCGCTTGTCCCCGATGTGCTCTGTCCTGCTAATGCTTCCTGACATCCTCGTGTTTCCACGCTTCTGCATCCCAGACTTTTTTCAAAAAGTCCTCCCTGTTCCTCAATAGTTGCTCTCTCATATTAAATTTAAATTTTGAAGTCCTAATGCCAATGGAAATCTCACCCTTTTTTTTTTTGCCTGCTGCTACCAGTTCTGTCCATTCTCCCTCGGGCTTCTTCATCTCTCCAGGAGGAAACAAAACACACGGATTTTTGTTTTGCTTTGGCTTTATTCCATCATTTATTTATTCTGTTTTCTCCCCTGGATTTCCATTCCCGTGCTCGGGACACACATACACGTTCTCTACACAGGCACCCATATATCTGTGTGTACAGTAAGGCACAACCACTCACAGATACCCCAGATGGGACAACTGCTGAGTGAATAAACGGGGCAGACAATGATTGCAGCCTGCCCTGCAACACAAGCTAGAGCAAGCAGATTAAAGTGGATTCAAAGGCAACAATGCTCCACAGCATGGCTCAAAAGGGTGTGGAGGTCATGTTTGCCAACGAGCCCATGGTAATTCAGCAGGGCAAGTGCTGCTGGCTCTCAGCAAGTGTGACCTCAGTCCACATTTTGTTCCATGTGGCCAACACAGCTTCAGGCACTGCTGTCAGGAAACTGGTCAAGTGAGGGTCTGACATCCACCCTCCCCCAAATACTCTCTAGATTAAAATCGTAGTGACTGTTAGCCCATGACTTTTAGCAGCCCAGGAGTGAATACAAATCTAGCACAGTGCATAAGTACTTTGAAGGGACTGGCTGCCTGAGCTCAGCCAATTCAGCCTGGCAGCTCCATTGGAAACTCAGCCAGCTAGGACTTCTTCTTTGACCTGCACAAAATTAATTGGCCGTTTCCAGGAAGCTGGGATGCTTTTTATAATGAGTGACTCTTGGTGGCCACACACCAGAAGTTTCAACACACACTGGATTGAGTTTGGAAGTGAGAAAGACTGATGGACAAGCAGCCCTTCTAAATCTGGACTGGAGCCCAGAGCCAGATAAGAGAACCTGCCCTATTGACCTACTCAGCACATGTTTTCTTTGCATACAATCTGCTGGTTGTCATTTTCCACCACACTAAAAGCACCCCAAAGCTGAAGCACGCAGGACCTACCAGCCTACCACAGGTGGCTGTTACACAGATCAGCCCCACTTCAAAGGGATTTTATTTTTATAATTTTGTATTTATATATTTTTATGATCAATGTTCCAGGAGTTTTCCCCGTGTTCAGGGTTCACATTGTCTGCCATACAGCACATATGGAGAAAATATACTGTTTAAAACCCAAAGTCCTTTAAAAGAAGCTACCAAAAAGGCACCATACGTGTATGTATGTACGTAACTGATGAACTTCATCTAAGACCAATGCAGGGGAGGAGAAAAAGATATTTTGGAGCAGGACGAGGAAGCAGGAGGACCTGAGTGGTGGTGGCAGTTGGCTCCAGGACAGCAAGTATCAGGTCTCTCAGTCCCCAAATATCACCAAGGAATGCCAGCCAACACCTGAGTCTTGAACTCTGAAGAGATTGCAAACAGTCTCTTTTTCCAGCTGTCCCAAAATACGATGGTGCAAAGCAGAGAGCCATCGAGTGGCCACTCAGCTCTGTGATGAGTCTGGACCTCAGGGGATTTCTGCATTCTGCTCCTCTCCTGCCACGGAAGGTTTTCCAGTCGCTTCCACCTCGATTAGGTTAGATGGCTCCTATCCTCATGTTAAATCTCCTCTGCCCTGATTGGATATGTCCTTTTGAGAGGGGAAAATAAGTAAGGAAATAATGAAAAATAATCATGGGTCTAAGCAAAGACAGTGCTGGGAAGTCCTGGGGGCACTTTGGTGGTTTCTGTGCTAGGAGGCAAAGATGAGTTGCAGCCTGAGCACCAGAATCCTTCCTTCAGCTGCTCCTTGCCAAACCAAGGAAGCATTTGAAGATGAGGTGGTTCAGGTGGGATGAGACACATCCTCAGGCATCTAGCTATGTTATCAGTGGTTACAGAACACACAAGAAGGTGTATGGAACAAGGCCTGCTTCAGCCAGCAGAAATCCTCTTTTATTTCAGTGGCAAAGGCCCTTGCTTGCACGCTTTCAGAGCTGATCATTAAACTGGTATGCCCTGCATTTGTTGGCAAAGCTAACAAGCTAAACACATAGAAAATATATATATCTGTACAGGTGTATACATAAAACGTGTGCACACATATAAATATTTATATATAAGGAGGCATATTGATATAGTGTATACATGGTTATGGCTGGGGAAATGTGCTTTTTACTGCAAGTACTTTCAGATTGCTTTCAAAACAGCAATGCAGGAGGGTGCTTGGTGAGCAGAACCTCTCCGTTATACTGAATCCAGAATCAGCTTTGCTTCTTTTCCATTCTCTCTGCAACACCACCCAGGAGGGCTGGTCATTTTGAGTACTCTGCCTCACAGTCTCTGCAGGCCTAAGATCTGAGGTTTTTGACATGTGGGGAGCAGCAAAACTGATGTTGTGTTCTGTCACAGTTGCCATTTTTGCTAACAGCAAAATCCTCAGGTGCCTTGGGAGCCACCATCACATCTTACCTGTGTGTCACAGCTACTCTGTGCCCTGGTCCTGCGTGACTGACACTGAAGGCTCACTGGCAGTCCCTAATCCCACTGCATCCTGCAGTGGTTCAGGTGCCAGTGCTGCTTCTTCAGTGTCTGATGTTCTCTGTGCGTCTGTGCTCTCACTGCTCTCCTTTGTTTCAGCTTCAGCTTCCTCCTTCTCCTTGTCCCCCTTTCCTTGTTCACAGGCAGTGTTTTGCTGCTCTTCTCCCTGGGGACTGTCACACATCTCATTGTTTCCAGAGGGAGGCTGAGGAGAGTTCTCCTCTCCTGGGGCATCATGACACACTTCCTCCTCCTTTGTATTCCCTGTGTTATTCTTGCAAGGAGTAATTTCCTCTGCCTGTTTTTCCCCTTTTTCCCCATCTTCTGATCTACTGGATCCTCTCCTTGATGGAGGCTTCTCCTCAGACTCTGCCTGTTTCTTCTGCTCTTTGCTCCCTTTTTCTTCATCCTCTGATCTGCTGGATCCTGTCCTGGATGCTGGCTTCTCATCAGACCCTGACTTTTTCTTTTCCTCTTTGCTCCCTGTTTCCACCTCCTCTGTCTTGCCATTGGGCCCAAAGACCTCATCTTCCCTGGCACCATTTTCTGGAGAGGACAGGTTGACCCCTAAATCCTCCCCATCTCCATACTCGGACAGAGATCTTCGGAACCTCCGGGAGGGAGGCCTGCGCTTTATGGATCCTCGCGTCCGCACCTGGGGGGCAGGAAAAGCACACACTGGAGCAGTCAAGAGAGTGGGAATGGGAAGCAGCAAAGCACAGCAGAGGAAAATGCCACTGGATGTACCAGCCTTTTCTGCTGAGGAAGGAGCCTGCACTCCAGCTGGTGATGGGGAATGCAGGTTGTAGCTCCTCACATAAGTGCTCTGGTGACACCTGAGGAACTGCCATGCCCTGTGTGACTCCCTAAACTGAGCCCCAGACTTTCGCTGGCATGTGGCACCACCTGCTCACAGCCACTGCCTGGCACCAGCCACCCCATTACTGCCGAGCTGAGGTGTCTGGGTCCTGCCCCTTCATCCCCCCTTCCTTCACACCCTGGACCAGGAAAGCTGCTGGAGCCACTGGCAGGCAGAGAGGAGACTCCACACAGCTACACTGAAGGGCTGTTTGGAACCTGGTGCATAGATCTCCTCTCTTGGCCACAAATACACACTCTTACAGCAGGACTGAGGGCTCAGCCTCCTCCTTCTCTTCATCCCCAAGCAATAAGCAAGTCTTGTGGAATGGAGAAACCCTAGCAGGCGTATCCTACCTTGTTGTAGAACTGCAGCTGAGTGCTTTCTGGGGGCTGATCAAAGCTGACTGGCGTCTCGCTGGGCTGGGACTGAGTCCCTGGGCTGGTGGGTGTTGAGGGAGGTGTGCTGAATGGAGAAACCAGGACTTTCATCCCAGGGCTTTTGGGAGACACCCCTGGCAGCAGAGCAGCTGGAGCAAAAGCCAGATTTGCCTGCAATGAAAAAACCCCATTAGGGCATGTGTGACAGCAGCATGTGCTACACACCATAACCACACAGGGGAACCCCTGCCCTGTCACATCTCTCAGCTGTCACAAGCCACAGACCTCTTGGCTCTGGGTTTCTCCTGGTGACACAGTCAACAAACAAGTCTGGGCAGAGAAGTTACGACTGGACATTTGTCTTTCCCTGGCAGCTGGAACTCAGGACATGTTCTTTTGTCATCCTGAGGTCTTTTGGGATTTTCCAGTGACCCAGCCAAGCCACCAGAGTCTGCAGTGGCTGAGCTGGCAGAAAATCTGAACATACAGCCAGCAATGGTTCAAGATTTAAACCCTCCCATGAGCACTCAACTGGAGCTCTCATTTTCCAGCCTGATCTGCAGGTCTTGCAGAATGACTTGTGTAGTTGTGAGAAGACCATGGAAAGAAGTGAGCTTGTGATTAATTGTGGCAAAACTTTTCCTGCTGGCTTCTCACTGAGAAGCTCCCCATGGCAAATGTCCTTGTGTGCATCAGGAGGGACAGTGCTAAGAATAGGCTCAGGTTGTGTCAGGGTGGCCAGGAGGCTCTGGAGTGACACGTGCTGCCAGGACAGGCAGCTGGCAGGGGCAGGGCACTCTGTCTTCAGGCCATCGAGTGCTGAGCTGCCCTCAGCAGTGCAGCTCAGGCACCACAGAAACATGAAAAGGGCAGGAAGTGCTGGGTGTGTTTGTGTGCAGCTGCGGGAATCCAGATGAGGGAAGTGCAGTGCAGAGCTTCCAGGCACACACACGGGACAGCCAGAGCCTGGAGCACACACCCCACTGCCAGGACTGTCACAGCTCCCCAGTGCAGTGCAGGGGACGCAGTGTGAGTGACACTGCTGTGAGGAACGAGCTGGAGGATGTCTCAGCCAGAGTTTCTCTCACTTTCTCTCCAGAGCTTCACTTAAAGTGAGGCTCCTGCTCAAGCAGTGCTGCTGCCATGCCCATGCCCGGCCATGTACTCCACAGATCCAGATGATCCTGATCCATGCAATGCTTATGGGTACACCTGGGGATCACTGGACTGCTTCTAGTGCCCATGACCATTCCCAGACCTGCTCTGCCTTCCTCTTTGTCTGTGCTGGGGCTGGTTCCTCCCCAGTGAGGCCACTGCACTGTTTACCTGCCTGTCACCCCTGGCTCCTGCATCCCCTTCCCCTGTGGCTGCTCTGCAAGGGAAGCAGCTGTGACCAATGCCAATCAGCTTTAATTTGCTGGGCAAGCCATGTGGGTTCTGCAAGGACCTACCTGCAGCTTTTCAATCATGGGTGAGCTTTTCACCTTGACCTTGGGAATGGGGCAAGCATTTGGCGACCGCTTCTGCAAAATAAAATGAAACAGGAAAACATCACAGTGTAGTAGGTGAAAAAGAGGAAATACAATAAAAGCAGATAACTTGGAAGAGATAAGCAGAAATTGCTGGTAGGGAATCAAATGAATTTTCATATAGTGTTTCCACACAAAAGTTTTATTTTTCTTCATTCCTGACCCCATTTTCCTTTTGTTAGCTAGCCATCCTGGGGCTAGATACATGTACCCCTCCTCTGGGGAAAAAGGGCTGCTGTCTGAAGTGTCTGAGTTAGGTGATGCACAATGGCTCTCCTCCTATGTTGCCTCCACTAAGGCATCTAGTGGAACAGTTTCCCCTGCTATTATTTCAGGACCAGGCAAATTAAAATTCTACCTCCTAAAGCCTTAATGTTGGCAAACATTGTGAACTTTCTGTAAAGGGAAAGACTTTCTGCCACCATTTGAGTAACCAAGTTAAAGGATATCCAATTAGTTTAAGCAGGAAGGGCCTAAATGGCAGGAAAGGTAGAGCTATGAAAAGGCTGGAAGCAGTTTGAGAAAGACAGAGCATTGCTTTGAGAAGGGGCATATTGCTTTTTTCAGAACAGGAAGGAATCTAACATTTTAAAACTTAAGGTCCCTTTGGCATGGAGGCAGCAAGAGCCTGTAGCTCACAGATAAGAACGAAGAACTACCTGCTTGTTAAGGGCAGGTGACAGTGTGAAATTTGGTGGGTAGACCTCATACTCTGAAATACAGAAGGACAGAAGTGACCAAAGAGGTCCTGAGTGTAAAATTTCGTAAGTAGCAGCCAGCTTACTGAGACCTGCTCATTCAAGGGTCCTAAAGAAATATTCCGTAGGTATTGCCAACAAACCCTCTCTTCACTCTGGATTAATTATTCCCTTTTTCTGAAGATGGAAAAATCTCATGAGCAGAACTACTACCCCATTATGCTCAACAAACAGCATGGGTGCTCCCTGTTCAAATCTAATAAACACTAGTGGTTCCTGAACAGTGGTAACTGGATGGATCCATCAGTGTGCCAAGGGTGAAAACAAAAGCAGTAGAAATGGGCTGTGCATCCATGCTGCAGGAGCAGGGAACAGCATGGAGCTGACTCTGGGCCAGGACACGTGTGAGAGCAGGGGCAGGTTTGCTGCTGCATGATTGATGGCTTTGGCTGCACAGCCTGACCTCTCTGGCACCTCCAAACTCGTGTCTCAGGAGAGAACAGGTTGCAGAGAGGAAAGACCTTGTCCCCCTGTTAAATTGATACTCACTTGCTCATCATTGTCACTTGTCTCAGTTTTGTGGGAATACAAGGGAAGGGAGCAGGGTGGTTTCCTCCTAGTTGGCTTATGTGGTGGTACCTAAGAAAGAAAACAACCAACTCAGCAGCAGAGAAATCAGGTTTCTTAAAAAGGAAGTGAAATTCAAGCACCAAAGGGCATGCTGTGTGAGTGACCTGCTTGGGAGGCAGGGCTCAGCCTGCCCAAATGAGTCATTCAAAGGCAGCAAAAGATGGTATCAGCATGGTATCAGCAAAAGATGGTATCAGTCTGCTTGTGGCATCTAGAGCCCAGTCCTAGTGTTGGAAGAGTAGTTTGTATCTTTTTCTTTGTGCAAGAGACACTCTTCTAAGCTGTGGAGGGTGGAGAAGCCTTCCTAGAAACTTCTGTCTGCAAAGCATCCTGCTGGAAACCCCTTCAAACTGGAGAGGTTGTTACTGTTCTCTTTCCTGTCATTACCAGGATTTCCTTTCCATGAGTCTCAACTGCCTACCTGGTTCATGATTTCCTACTTCATGTCTGATATATTTTTGAGGCAAAAAGGGGAATTCTGACTTTTTCAGAATTTCAGCCTCATTTGTTTCTCTTGAATAAAGAAAGCAGCACACAGGAACAAGGCCTCAGCTGCAACCTTAAAATTCGACTAAAAAATATATTCTCCAGAGTAGAAGGAACAAGACAACTTAATGGCAGGGACACCAATTCCTTCTGAATGTCCTTGGACTCTCAGAACTATGAGAGAGCTCCACGGGAAGGAAGGGATGCATAGCACATAACTATTGCTCTGGTCTTGAAGCCAAGCTGTCTCTATTTTTTGCTAGGTTTGTAGTCTCCTACCAAGCTGTTAACACACTTTTCATGTGTTAAAAAATAATCCAAAATAACTGGCTAATATCTGGAATCTTGGATAACATCCACAATAAAGTATTTGGATAATTTTGTTACCTTCTCACGGGCTGGCATGGGAAAAGTTGGATTATGGCATCTTGGCTGTTGGCTGTCTTGGAGGACCTGTGCACCTGATGTCACTTAAATTCTGGAGGTACTGCACCCAGCCATGGCACTGCTGCATCTCTAAGCAGCCCAGGGCAGCCCTGCCCTTATCCTTGTGTCATGCCAGGAAACAATAATGTGTCTTGTGGAAACCCCACCATTCTGCAACCATGAAATGCTGTGCTGTGCCAAAGTGGATGTGTCAGAGGTTCCCTGGTTGACAGGATTCTCCTCTTCTGGCACAGACCAAGCAAGGGTTAAAGACCATCCCTTGGGCCATTAATCTGAAGTCAGCTTGAGAAAGCTGGTGGGGAAATGACAGATGGCTTGGAGAGAAAAGACAGGAAACTTTGTCCTCCTCTGTCTCTGGAGAAAATGAGTTTCTCTGCACTGTGAGGCCCCTCCACACTGCCCTGGCTTGGGAGCAGTAGAGGTCTGCAGATAACACAAGAGAGGTCTGGGAACTTTCTGCCTTCTGAGGGGTGTGGGACTTAGTGCTATTAAATCCCATACCTTCAAAAGAGGAAATTACTGTAATGGGATGGACAGAGCGCTGTGCTGGCGACTGGAAGGAAAAAAAATAGTGCTTGGGAAAAGATTGACTATTCCCATCCTGGGAGTGCTAACCTCTGATAGATGATGGCATGCCAGCCCTGCAGGGCAGAGGTCACCACTGCATCCAGCCAAAGACAGGAGGGGTGACAGGGAGGATACCCTGAGGCCAGGCTGGGATCAGGAGCTGAGTGGCAGAAGGGAGCAGCTCAGTTTCAAAAGGTGCCTGAAAAAGGCCACCAGCAAACATTTATGCTTCTAAAAGAAAAAAGTGTCATGATACAGGAGGCTCTCTGAAAATGTCAACCTCCTTTCATACATAACCCTGACTTTCCTTTCTTCTTAAGAGAGGTATTCTAGTGTTTTGTTTAGCTGGAGAAAGTCAGTGTGTGAGGCAATGCTTGGCATAGTGAGATTTCATTAAAATAAAGTTTCAGCATGACAGAGATAGGCACAGAGTCTGAAATATCATTGGGAAGAGGCAATGAAGGTGAGTAAAGAGGCAGCTTTCTCTCAGACCTACACAGAAGTAATAACCTGGAGAAAACTTCTTTTTGTGAGTGAGGTGCTGCTGACCTGCCACTGACTGCTACACTGCATCATCAGTTGTTTGCTTCTTTTCCCATCAGTATTGGCTATTTCATTATTCACTGCTCCTGTCTGCCCATAAAAGCCAGCCCAAATAGGACATGCATGCACTGCTGTCTGCTGCTGTTGGGTAAATCTGTGCACCCTTCCAAGCTCTGCAATGTCTTGGTTAGTGTCTGTCCCAAGACATGGCTCTACCAAAACACTCATCCACCAATCAGCAATGCACAGAAGATACAGCCACAACTTGCACTGCACGAGGAGATGAATTCTTTGTGCAGACCCAAAATCAAGGTGGATTCATGCTCAGATCACTGATGCTCCATCAGGAAGAGACAAGTGATTAACTTCCCACTCGATTTCCTGCTGGTGGCTGCACAACACCTTACCTCTTTTCCAGGGATATTGGCTGCTTGCTCTTTGAACTTTCCTGCTAGCTGAGCCACTGAGGGTGATGCTGACTTGTCCACCTCTGAGTTGGTCTCTGCTGGCCTGTTCTGACAAACCAGGAACAAGAAGTTGTGAGTGAAGGTTGGGAAAAGCAAGCCTGTGTATGTGGTACAAAGTTCAAGAGTAAGCAAGGACTTGAAGCAGAGTTTCTCACATCTGGCATTAATCAGCCAGCCTGAGAGTAAGAGGTTTTAGAAGACAGGATTTAGCAGCATTTTCAAATATCCCAGAAAATCACTAATTCATGCAGAGCCTTTCAGCTCCAGCTGAAGAGCCTACACTCAGTACTTTTCAGTGGAAGCAAACGAGGTGTCTCAAGCCAAGTGTCTGTTCCTCTTACCCTTGCAGGGAGCAGACAGAGCAGGCAGTAATGTACATTCCCATACACCTCCTCAGCCCTCTCATACCTTTGTTACTGCCCTGGTCACCATCAGCCTTGCTTTTCCAGTGGTTCTGCTGTGAGAAGCCATTGCCAGTCCTCACAGCAAGCCAACATCTGCTTGGAGATGTGTCCCTTGCTGTTCTGCTTTTTTCTCAGTGAAATATTGAGGGGATGGGGGGGAAAGGAGGAAATACCATGGCTGAGAGAAGCTTCCCCTCCCCTGGGTCTGCTTCTCTGCAGGCTGAGAAGCAGAAGGCTTGTGCTGAAGCCTGGATGATGCAGCTCTTCCCACATCACACTGCCCTGGTGTCATCCCACATTAACCTTGTTTTCTTGTTTCTATGTGTCTATAGAGCAGTGTGAGTAGAAAGCCTTGACATCAAAGCTGATGAAAGGAAACCTTTGTTCTTCATCTCTAGTATCTGACGCCGGGGAAACCAAATCAGAGGAACTGAGAACAACTAACTGACAACTGCTATTCCAACCAGGAATAACAATCCTGATTTTGTTACAGGTGGAGAGCTCAGAACAAGAACCCAGGCTATGAACCATCGGTAAGGAACCTCACACCCCACAGCTCCCTGTACCACCACCATGAACCCATGACCAGCACCACACTTCTCACCCCACTGCCTCAACTCCCTTTCTGCTTCTCAGTTTTTGTTGGCATCATGGAAGAAGGCCTTTCTCTTTCCCAGAGAGATGTAAATAAATGTTCCCAATAAATGTTATCTTCTTTTTCCCAGGCCCACAAGCCCCTGTAGGTGTCTGCCATTGCCTGTTAAATTTCCCATGCACTTTGGAATAGCTTTCCTGAATCCAAGGAAGTCATATCAAGCTGTCTCATCCCAGCGACCTTCACGCACCTTCCCCTCATCTTTTCCCCATTCATTGGAGTAATTACAGGCAGGGAAAGTGGCTGATAATGGAATGGAAGAAAGAGTGAGGTAAGCAGATGAGCAGGGCAACCTGCTGCAGATGAAAAATGATGGTTGGGCTAAGTGGGGAGGGACACCAGTAAAGATGCAGGCTGTGTCTCCCTGCTGTGAAGGAAGGGCAGGCTGGAAAGAGGAAGGAGCAAAGAATGAGCCTGGAGAATGCAGGATGGACTGGGAGCCTTGGCTCATCATATCAGCTCTCAGGATACCTGAGCATGGCAGAATGGACACCTGAAGTAAGGACTCAGTTGAAAGTAAGCAGGTGCAAGTGCTCAGTGTGTGTGGCAGAAAGGCTGCCTCCCTCATAGTCCATTTTTCTCCAAGAGCTTCTTTCACAGTCCTTTCCCTTTACCCAGAAAAGACACTGAACTTCCTCTTGGCCTCTCCGACCTCTTGTTTTCAGGGTGAATTTTTCCTTTCTCTCTTTTTCTTTTCATTTCAGTCTGAAAACACAGCTGCCTTTCTTTGATGAGAGCTGGGAGGCCAGCACGGTTCCATGGGTGTCTTGTGCTGGCGGCTCCTGCGGGCGCGGGGCGCAGGAAGCTCTGAACATGCCATTCTAAGATTAGCACCAGTAGCCCACGGGGCTGTGTCCTCCAGAAACTGCCAGCTGCAGGCTCTCTGATTACGGAAAATAAAGAACAGCAAAGGATCCTTACTCTGATCCCTTCTGGCAGTTACACTGCTGTGCCGTATCCAGCTTTTTTTACGACTTTTTTTTCCACCCCCGGGTGATGGGCCAGGCTCTGTGTGTTCTGGTCAAGGGAAGGTGCTGTATTTGGGTGCAAAAGTTCCCTTCCTTGCACTGCAAGGAGAGCATCATTCCTCTGACTCCCAGGAGCTGGGATGGCAGTCTCCCTCTCCTCCTTCCCAACATTGTGAGGAAGGTGAAAAGCCTCATTTTCTCTCTTTCAACCCAGAGCATGTACCAGTCCTCAGCCTCTTCCACACCTAAGACTAAGACATCTGCTTCTCTCACCCCAGAGCTCAGTGCTGGCTCTCTCCTGCTCCACAATATTAATGTAACCTTTCCCATTCCTGGTCACATTTCCCACCTTGGTGAAATAACCCATAACTACTTTTCTAAATGGTGATGAGAAGTAGCTCTGTTCCTTTTTTCCTTTTCTCTCTTTCTTTTTGTTTTTCTTGCAATAACAGTGAAATTTTTCAGACATTATTTTTGTGCTTTTTGCAGCCAACTGTTGTTTCTTCTCCATTTCAGAAGAAAAGCATGGCCAGTCTGCATGGGCTAAAACCACTGAGCTAAGGTTAAAGGCTTAGTCCATCAGTAATTTGGTGACTGCTGCTCTGAGGTCTTTTGCTGTTCCATAAAATTAAGTGTCTGAGAGTTGTATATTCTGAAAAACGTCAGACAGAGCTGTAAACAGGAATTGAATTATACCATCAATGTAAGCATGGCACTGTCTTGCAAAAAAAGGAATTGCAACTACCAAGTTCTCTGAAACGGATTTGTTTCACTTTTCTCTTCTAAGTAAGTAAGTTTATAAAACTGAGTAAATTTGAAGACAGTTTTCAAAATTACGTTTCTTCATCTGCTTTTAAAATTGAGCCTAGTCCCTGTTGGCAGCACTGGGGAAGAAAGTTCTGCCTTTATCTGTGTCTGAGGTACAAATGTGCCAATTTGAGCCCCCCACACCTCTCCTTCCTTATGCATCAGAGTCCTTGCCTCTATTGTGAGAGCAAAAACTGCCCACCAACCCCTGACTGCAGACTGTGGGAAGGGAGGCCACTGTTTTTGGCACAGATGCTGCTCCTCTCACAGGCTGCCTGGGTCCACTGGATCCCCACAGAAATCCCATCATACAGCTGGTTTGACTGCTGGAAAGAGGAAGGTTCTACTGGCTATCATAGAGTGGAGCATTTTGGCTAAATACCAGCTGAATAACAGCAGAGATCTATACTTCCCTAATCTCCTTCCCTCCCCTACAAATCTTCTGACTTGTCTGCTTCTGCAGGTAGGACATTTTGGCCAGATGGGTCACCTTTTACCTGAGAAGCAACACCTCCACAACACCTTACAAGGCTGGAGTATTCAGCAGCTATGAAATCTGTGACAATTGCACAATTTTGGTACTGATCCTGTCCAACTATCAGCCCAATTCTCATGCAGCTGCATCTAGACGTGGTTTTGAGGCCAGTCCCTGATCTCCACATCCCTCCTTTGTTTCACAAAAGCTTCACAGGAATGACTCCCTGCTGCCTGTTCTCACACCAGTCCATCATGCCAGATCCTGTGCTCACACAGGCACTGCAAAGCTCCCCTGTGACTCTCATAGGGATCTTTTCATTGCTGCATGGGTTTCAGACAGCTTATGTTTCCAACCACTCACTCTCCCCTGACCTTTCCTTTCCCCCTTCCCCCCTCCCCTGCACCCGTGTGAGTTTGTGGGGCTGTGCTGTAAACTGGATCACTGAAATGACCTGGGCTTAAAATACACCCCTTAACTCTTTACAGGGTTATTTTTAACCCAGATCATTTCAGCCTTGGAGGTCACAGCACAGCCCAACATGCCTCACCCTGCTGCAGTGGAAAAGGATGGAGGGGTGGCAGGGGCAGCCCAAAGCACAGAGGGGAGGGCTTTCCTCTGACTGCTCCAGCCAGAGCCTGAGGAAATTACATCCCTATGCGTCCTCCTGTTGTGATAAAAAAGAAAAATTGTATTTTTGCGTGCCTGCTAGTAGAGGCTGGTCTGGTCTGTGGCACTGGTGTTTCACCCTGCAGTCTCTTGCCACCCACCTGAAGTGCAGACAAGTCCAGGACATGACCTGTGAGCCACCACAGGTAAGAAGTTGCCATCAAGCACGCACAAAACATCCATAAATACCTTGTGAGCCATGCCCAGGAGCCCTGCTTCAAATAACAGCAGCCACAAGTGTAAGCAGGCTCTCTTTGCTGCATGGCAGAGGCCAAGCTCTACATCTGTAGGACCTGCTCAGCTAAGGAAGGGATGGGGATGCATCTGTGGGGAGGAGAGTCCTTCAGTCAAAATAAACCATCACCACACTCTGCCTGGAGGCCAGCAACTGGGAAGCAGTGCTATGGTTTTGCTGGAATAAAAGCATCAATCCCAACCATGGATTTCAGGAGGGAACAGAACCTGTTGCAGACCCTTGCTTCCCTGCCTGGCTCAGCTCTCCAAAGGCAAAACATTCTGCACAAGTCCTTCCCAGGATTGACCCTTCTCGTTTTTCAGTGATGTAGCTGCAGGATTTGAGGAGCCAGCCAGCCACAGACCTTGTCTGCATGGGAAAGCTTACACCAAAGTGAGCTAACTCCCTCACCTTGCAGGGCAAAACACTGCCTTAATCTGATCGAGGTGCTGCTTTCCTGCCTAACTGAACTCATTTGCAGTCAGCTTGGCTGAAAGGAGCTGTTCTCAAGCTCTCAAGTACCCGATTCTGCCACACAGAGCAGCATTTTGGGAACGACACCACACACTGCATCAGGGAATAGGGCTCCTTTCAGGGTTCCCCAGGGGCTGGAGGGGGTGAAAGTCTCCTGCAGTGAGGTGCTGCCTCTTCCCCAGAAAGGTTCCCCTGCAGAGCTGGGGTTTGATGAACTGGAG
Source organism: Buphagus erythrorhynchus (assembly GCA_013400855.1). Taxonomy (NCBI): domain Eukaryota; kingdom Metazoa; phylum Chordata; class Aves; order Passeriformes; family Sturnidae; genus Buphagus; species Buphagus erythrorhynchus. The sequence continues at coordinate 81,076 of VZTT01061923.1, forward strand.
ATGTCCTGCCCATCTCAGACCAAGCAATGGAGAAGCAATGAAGCACAGCTCCAATTTGGGGTGACGATTTCCTTCAGCAAGAGCCAATCCCTTCTCCCTGACCCATCTTTTACTCAACCACAGAGGCCAGCTAGAGGCAAAAGGTCACTGAATAGTCACACAGGGCACCATCTAAGGTACTCTTCCTGTTTATCTGCAGAGGACATGAACTTATGCTCTGGAAAATGCACCACAAATGCATCTCAGTTATTTTCGCTCTCGCATTTTTTAAGTGCAGATAAGATTAGATGGGCAGCTCATAAGCTCTTTACATCAACTAAAAAAGCTCAAGAATAGTTTTTAGTTAGGATTGGACCCACACTACTGAATGGAAAAACCTCTCTAATATGTAGTTTGTAACTTCATTCAAAGTCATCTCTCTGCATCTGACATTTAGACGCGTCCCAGCTTCCACCCTCCTGAGAATATAACCTGAATTGATTTGTTTATCTGTACCCATGGAGTACATCAGTGACATCAGGATCATACTGAAAGGGGAACATTGTTTGGACTGTGAAGGGAGAGGCAAATAAGCAGGGTGTGTTTAAAACACAAACTCCCCCAAAAGAGCAACCTGAAAGACGAGAGGGTGGGAAAACACCTGAATCACAGCACGAGGAATGAGGCAGCACAAAGCAGGAGATGCTGCTACCCACAAGCTGAGCCTGCCTGATCTCCCTGTGACCCACAAAAGCACAAACAGGCTGAACACAGATAGCCCAGGAAGTGGGAGGGCTCACATTGGCCTTGGCCCATGTTTCACATCCCTAGAAGGAAATCTCACAATGCTTGTTCCGACTGGAGCTCAGCACCATGCTGGGCCCCTGGCTCAAGAAGCAGCACATCCCAATATGCAAGCCCTAAATAAACAAAACTCTTCTTGCTCCACTGACCCCTCTTCATCCCAGCAAAGCATCCTTCTTCCCATCTCTCTCTTTACTCCTCTTCACAAATCATTCTCACTGGAGACCTTCCAGCTCTCTGTTTCAGGACGGATTTATGTGATTTATTTACTCACTTGGCGTCTTATCTGGCAAGGAAGCTGCTCCTTGTCTCATTGTAGTAAATTTTAATTATTGGCTGAAGCCCCAGCTGGAAGTGGCTGCAGCTGTGGCTCTGTGATACCTCATAGCCAGTCCTGTCCATCATTGTGTCAGTGTAGCCTGTGGCACCTTGGGAAGCAGGGCCAAGGCTCCTACCTGCCTTTTCTTCCATTTACTGTATAACAGGAGTGATATTTACTGTGCTGTGCTACTGTGAACCACCTCTGCACCTTCCTCTGGTGGCGCTTGGCTAGCCCTGAGAACTTTGTGAGCATTTAGAGCATTACCACAGTTACTTTCCAGGAGATGACAAGACAAGAATATGTTGCAGGTCCTTCAAAAGTATCCTAAACACTACCAAAAAAAAAAAAATTCTACTTCTATCTTTCTGCAATTTTTTCTTTGATCAGCCTTTACCAGACACCAAACACCTCCATTTCACAATCCCAATGAGCATTTTGTGAGCTTTATGAATGGCAGAGAGTCCTCATCCTTTTCCCTCAAGCTGCCATCAGATGGCTGAGCAAAAAGGAATAACTGGTCTCAGAGTGCCATGGGCCCCTCACTGCTAGGATGCAGGAGTGAAACATAATAGAAAGCTGAGCTAAGAAAGTAAGATTTCCACTTGAAAGAACAAGAAGAATTCTGGGGCTGATATCTGGCCATAAAATCTGGTTATGAAGGAGTGTAAGGGTTTGTTGAGGGGTATAATGATGACCCCAGCATGTTCTGCAGAATCCTTGGCTGTTGTTTGCCCGGACTGGCATTTTGAAGGTTGTGCAAACAAGTTTCTAGTTTGACTTGCAACAAAAGGAGTGAATGTCTCATATGAGAGTGTACACAACTGTGTAGAACCATTGCATGTCCAAGATAAAGCTTCATCTACATTGTGAAGCCTCAGCCAGTGCAGAGGAAGTCTCTACATCTGGTTGATGTCACAGGCAACAGATTCATTCTTGCAGCTTTGGGGAAAGTAATCTGTGAATTATATTGTGAATGCTGGAGCTCCAGATTTCTGACTATTCTGTGAAGACAACAGGACCTCAGATTAGATTTGGGACCAGTCTGAGCTCCTGGCCCCAAAGATGGATTTTACTCTCCTCTGACCCCCACACATTTCTTCTGAGCACATCTCTACATAGCTGTAGATTGTGGTTTCCTTGAGACAAGGGAGTGCTCATTAATTGAGAAATGTCAAGAAAGTAAAGAAATATTAGACATGGAAGTTTTGGAGGCAGTCAGGAGAAGGTAAGGAGTCCTGCTTACATGTGCTGCCTTCAAGGCAGTCAGGGTTACAACCCAGAGATCCCTAGCAGCTCTCCTCAGCTCCCTCTGAAAACAGGACCTCTCTCAGCAGCCCTAACAAAGATTCAACTAAAACTCCTGAAAGGCAAGTGGCAGGAAAACACACCAGGTCTTCTCTTGAACTGTTCCTTTTTGAAATATTTTCAGTGGAGAGCAAGCTTCTTGCCTGAGGGTAAATCACTGCTGGCCTTTCTCTTAGAGTCTATTGAATAAGTTAGCCACAAGAACAACTCAGAAGTATGACATTCCTTCTCAGAGTGGCACCCAGGTCAATGCTTATCCCACCACAGATAAATGAATATAGGATGAGCGTGTGCCTGACCTCAAAAGCAAGGCCATTGCACAGCTATAATGAGGGTGATAACAGGGAAGGAGCTCTGACTATAACCCAGGGCAGAATAGTATGAGGAATGTGGACTACAAGGGATTGTTTGTTTTTAAGAGAAATGGCAGAAAAATCCCACTTTACATAAAATATGTAAAAATATGTAACACTCCCCTGAGTTTGGAAAGAGTTTGCTTTAGGGCAACATTTTCCTCAAGACTTGCAGTGATCTGGTCTTGATTTTGTCATTCTGAGAGTTCCCTTGTGAAGTGCTGCCATCTTGGCACTCGGAGTCAAGCACTGCCCAAAGGGTAACATGAGGATATTCCAGCTCAGCAGCTTTCACCCAGAGGACTGCAAGAAAATCTCTCAAATGTCTCACTTGAAAACTACAGAGGGTTGGATCTGCCAAATTTAAAGGCGAACCAAAGCAAGATTTGGGAATTGAGTAGAGGCTGATAAGTAGCCAAAAACTAGTAAAGGGAGAAATGTTTCTCAGAGGAAGAAGCACTGTGTCATAGTCATCCACTACACTGTAAATAAATGGTTCATGTACTCCTAACCTTGCCTACTAAAAGTAGAGGGGAAACTCCTGATGATTTTCCTTGGTTTAGTGGTTTGAGGTACCCAGGTCTATTTGTACCTATGAGGTACCAATAGCCCGAGGGTTCTGGGTGGTGGCTGGAGTGAGATGCTGTGCTGTCAGCACAGCCAGGCAGTGCCAGGCAGGAGGAGACAGGCAGAGGAGAGCAGCCAGTGCCAGGCACACAGGAGAGGAGCTGTGTCCTTCACAACAGGATTATAGGAAACATCTGTAGACATCGGGAAATTTGATGTGGTGAATAAACTATCTACCTTCTGTTTCAAAGAGTGACTACAATGAAAATAAAATGAGATAAGCATTATTTTAAGCAAGTTGTTCTTTCCTTTGTGCCATGGTACGTAGCTCTCAAGAGTGCCTGGCCTGTGCTTGCCAAGCTCTGTCTGGTGAGACTAGCAATAGCAGCAAGAGTCACTGTGAAAGGCACAAGTGAGATCTTGAGCCTCCCTTTTGGCAATGAGAATATCTGGCAATTGCCTGGTGACTATATGTTCCCAACACTGCATGGGCTGATTAATCTCAGCAGCATTACCTCAAATCACTGTTAGGAGAAACTGCTGAGGGCAATGTATGGGCTTGTGCACTTTATTGCCTATATAGCTATGGCTGCATACCCCCCAGAACTGGTCCTGAGGCAAGCCAGGGTTTCATCTGTCAGGAGACCACTCAGGTGACCACAGGCAGGTGTGGGATATCTCCTCTGCCCCAGCTAACCTTGAATTCTTTGCTACATGTTGGCATGGCTTCAACAAGCAGGCTGGCAAGTGCTTGCCCTAAACCCTAGATTAGAACCCATCCCTTCCTGGGCAGACTAAGGAGTTTGAAGCCCATACTCCCAGAGAACAGAACAGAGCCCAGGATTCCTGAGCAAGTGTCTTATTGCATCTGGCAAAGGCTGCCAAGAGTGGTTTGATCCAGCATTGCCATTACCAAAAGAGGCAGCAAACTGCAGCACCTGGTCCCTACCGGGCAGGGTGCCTGTGCAGGGCCAGCATGTGTGAAACCCCAGCCTGTACCCTACAGAGACACAGGCAGCTCTTGGCTCTGCTGTGCCCTGAGCAGGAAAAGGCATCTGGCTGTTCAGCCACGACTCTCTGTGCAGGGGATGGCAAACCAGTCAAAATCAATAATTTAAATAAATTATTTTGTGTGTGTTCATAGTGGTTTGGGAATCCATGACTGAGGTGGCCACAGACACCTCCAGCAAAACTTGGGTGTCACTGTTTCCTTTTCTGCAATTAGTGCTTTTTGGTTTTTGAGATGCCTGATCCTGTTTGCTTGTGTTCACCATGCTCAGAGTATTCTAATGGGGAGAGGAGTGGTGGGAAGAGATGAGGATGTGGGACAGGGGGAATGTAATAGGGACTCAAGGACAGGTCAAGCAGGGCAAATCCAGGCTTGTGCAGAAGCAGCATCCCAGGCACTGGTTAAATTTTAATGTAGAGTAGGGGGGTGCCCAGTGAACTGGAGGAACCTGTAGGGTCAGGCAGTGGCTGCAAGATGTGGATTGCAGCCTTCCCATTCTGCATTAGTCCTGTAGTTGATCTAAGACACGACAATTCCCCTCAACTGCTCAAAAATCCAGGAAAGAATTTTAGCCCAACAACTAAAATGAGATTTGGTCCCAGAAGTCAGAATGCTCAAGAGGAAAGACACAAAAGGTGCTCAAGAAAGGACAAGGTGACTCCTATTGCAGGGAGAAGACAGGAGGTTGGGAAGAGAGGTAGGAAGGTGAAATAAAATAGGCTGTTAAGTACCAGTGAGACTTGAGGGGTAGAGGCTGTGGGACATACAGTAAAAAGAGATCATGATCATCAGGATTATTTGGTTTATGAGGTACATAACAATATTTGCCTGCAGACAGTGACAAGGAAAAAACAGGAGGGCTAATCAGAGAGGCAAAAATCTATACTGCCAGCCAGGTCAGCTGCTTACAGACAAGGTGACCAGAAGTGTCCAAGAGAGCAGGGAAAAATACAAGCTTCATTAGGGGTCCAATCAATTCAAGGAGAAACAGCCTCCACCTTTCCTGTAGAAGGGCTCTGTGTCTGCAATTGCCTCATGACAAACCCAGCACAGCCGCTCACAGACAGGCACAGCAGCCAACATGGAAATAATTTCAGGCAGCAGGAAAAGGATCGTGGATAAAGCTGATATGTGGCTGGATGCAGTCATACCCAGCCACACAGTGGAAAAAGAGGAGAAAGCAGAGAGGCTGTGCCCACACAGGCAGCAGGGCAGCCTTTCCCTGGAGATGCTCCATGCAAGGGGGGATCTCCTGCCACCTGAAGCAACACAGAAATGCACCCATACTGGGTTTCAACCCAGATGCACCACAGAGGCTTCTCCCTTCAACTCTTTCTTGTTCTCTGAGGTATTTAAGATGATACAGATTCAAGAAATAAAACAGAAGTACAGAATGACTGAAAAGCTGGTAGTTTACTGTGTGGCTACTGCAGGTGGAAATGTATTGCAAACTCATCTAGCTCTACCACTGCAAACTGGAGCTCAGCCATCAGTAACCTTAGGCACTGAGACACAAAACCCAAGTAGTTTAACACAGATCTCTACAACTACTAAGTCTGACTACACTAGGAGACTAGGCTAATACACTTCTTCCCTTTATGAAGTCCTGGAAACTCAGTGTCTTGCTATTTCCTTGGAGTTAATACATTTGTTTTAAAAATACTGGCTGTATTTATCTGGAACCGTTTAAAAAAGAAAAAAAGGTGGGGTTTTTTTTGGTTTTTTTTTTTGCTCATTTGGCCTTAAAAGAACAGTGTTGATGTGGCAGAGCTCTTCCCCTGCTCCAAGTGAACACCAGGAACACATCTGAAGCAATTGTCCATCAAGTTTACCATATCTCTAAGGCTTTTGGGGGAAATAGTTTGTGCTGCTTAAATGGGAGTGCTATCAGTAAGCCAGAACCTTGTAGCAGATACACTGAGCATTCCTATTATTTGAGGTTATGAAAATTCAGATTGGGATGCTGAAAATAAAATCCCTTGCTCTGGAATGCCTTGTCAAATACGGCCCTCAGCTCCTCACTTAAAAAAGCCACAATGAACGAGGCCAGTGGGAATGTAACAAGAGGAAATGGCCTCAAGCTGCCCCAGGAGAGGTTTAGATAGGATATTAGGAAAAATTTCTTCCCTGAAAGGGTTGTTCAAGCACTGGAACAGGTTCCCAGGGAAGTGATGGAGCCACCATCCCAAAGGACATGTATGTGTAGCACTTAGGGGTATGTTTTAGGGGTGGGCTTGGCAGGCCTGGGTTAATGGTTGGACTTGATGATCTTACATGTCTTTTCCAACCTAGATGATTCTGTGATTAACCTGGCAGCAGGACTTCAGTGTCATCTGAGAGCTAATGCACCACTTTCTTAAGTAATTGAAGATCCCCACTCTCCTTCAAGCAGAACTACTTTTCATTTCTCCAAAATTAAATTAGCTGAACACCTACACAGTTTTCAGCTTAGTTCAGAAAGACATCTGGATTTTCTGGTATATCAGGCAGGATATGGATATAAAGTCCTGTCATGAACTCCTTCTCTTCATCTGATGGGAGCCCTCTAGCAATAAGTACTGTCTAAAAGCTTGGTGATACAACCAGACATGAGCTATAGCAGATATCTAAATTGCAGATAATATGCTTGAAAGGGGAGGAAATGGGTTATTTCTCAGAAATTACCCATTGAATAAATAAGTTGATGAGGTTGTGTTGTTTTAAGAATCCACAGACACTCCCAATGTGGAATTGCTCCGTCAGAGCCAAGGGCTGATTTGTACCCTGGCAGGGTGATGCTGATGTCCTGATCTACAGCTGACACCAGCTGTTAGCAAGATGTTGGTCTGGCTGGCCTGGAAAGCATTGCTTCCCGTGTGTCTTCAGCAGCTTGTCCAGGAAGGCTCTGGGATGTGTCCTCAAGACTTCCAAAGGCTCCACGGCTGGAGGGGTGGGGTGGCAGCTCTGATGAAGAGCAGTGGTGGCCACTGTGTGATGTAGCTTCTTTCCTGGTGAGCTGCCTCCACCAGCTGCTTGTTCAGAGCTCTGCTCCTGGCCAGGGCTTCCCTGAGAATCCTTCTCAGCTTCCCAGTGTTTCCCTTCCAGACATCTGTTTTTCTTAATGGTCTGGGAACTGTACACAGCTTGTCAAGCTCCCCCAAATTAATTGGTGCCTCTCTGTGTGTGCTTCCAGGCCTTCTTCTGGGGAGCTCTTGCTGCTCTAGAAGGGTAAGGGGTGAGCTAATGGAGGAACAACCAGCAAAACCTCCCAGGCTGCCCACAGGAGACAGGAAATGGGCAGGCAGTCTGTGGGACAAGTGCTCTGATCTCACGTGAGCAAGAATTCTAGACTAAGAGAGAGAGTGGAGAGATGGCCAGGAAGGCTGGACTTGCATGTGCATTACTTCAGTGGGGAAAGAAATGCATAAACCATGTTTATCATACTGTGCCTTGAAATAAATCATTATTTTATGCCATCTCAACCATGGTGTTCCTTTAAGTGACTAGTTGTAGCTTCAGTCACAATGGGAGGCTACACCTTGCTCTCACCTGCAGACCCTTGGGCAGCTGCTCTGAAAGAAACAGGCTCAGCAAATGGATCAGCCCTTATAGCAGAAAAGGTCTCAACCCAATGGATCTTCTCCCTTGGGGTCAGGAAAAAAGCCCTGCTTTTAGCAGTGTCTGAAAATAAAAGATTAATTTCAACACAAAGAGGCTCAGACTCAAGATGCTTCAGGTGGGATGAGGAAAGGATTGCTCTTGGCCTAATGAGTGGCTCAAGAGGATGAACTTTCAGCAAGTGCATATACAAAAGGCATAAGATATCTAATCTGAAGTTATTCAGAAGGTTAAATTAGAAACTGAAGTCACTGAACTGTCAAAGAAGGTGCACGGAGAATGCAAGATGCAGGGACAGTTCAAAATACTTCTGATAAATGCTGTAAGTAGACTGTGGTACCTCCCCATTTAAACTCAGTTAGAGACAGCCTCGTTGGAGCAGCACAGGGATTCAAACTCCTCTTAATTTATCAGGCTGGGAACTGAAAATCAGAAGGGTAAATGAGCCTACCCAGAGCTTCCAACTGCAGCGGCTTCCAGGACTCCTCAGTTAGGACTGTGCTATCTTTGTAACACATTGCTATTAAATTTGGTCTACACTGGATACAGGCAGGTCAGAGAAGGAGGTTTGTATTTATCTAAGCCAGGAATTTAGTCTAAAAAGGTACACAGATATGGAGTGGAGGAAAGTGACAGCAAGCACTCTGCTGGCAGGCAGCTTGAGGTGTGAATGCTGAGCTATACCCACAGAGATGTCTTGTTAGTTGGACCCCAGAGGGCTCAGTGACCCCGGTGGCACTGAGGATCCAGGTCTGCAAAGCTGCTTTCCCACCCTTTGGCTTCATCCAGAGTCTCCAGCCTGTGAGGCTCCTGAAAATTGGGCCAAACAGTGGGAAAATGTACTCAGGCAGCTGTAATTTGCTGTTATGTTTGAAAATGCCTGAGTTTTCAGCCCAGTCTGGATCAGCCATAATGATGCATAAGAAATTTAGTCTTTTCCACAGGTAAACAGCTCCTCTATATATCCTAAGGAAAATGCACACAAGCTGCCCCTGAGCTGCAGCCTGGCCTTTGACATAGATTATTTTTCAGTAATCTGAAGAAGATAATGATCTCTGCTTCTGAGTAAAACTACTCAAAAAATTCTCTCAAAACGCTCTAACTGAGGAACACAGTGTTTGTAAGAGCTTTGAAACACTCTACCCCTACTTCAGTGCTCTATTTCTTTTACCTGCTGGCTGATTGGAACTCGTTTACAATTTCTTTCTCTGGCAAGAAGAGGAACCAAAGTTCCTTCAACCTCAGGCACAGTTTCCCCAGGTTCAAGCTGGGCCACCGGAACCAGGTGTCCAGGAAGTGTGGGCTCAGTGCCTGCACAACACTTGCTCAGTAAGTGAATCAGCATTAGGAAGCTCTGTCCAGCAGGTCCCAGAAATCACAGAAGAAAAATTAAATTCAACTTTTGATCTCTGGAATTGCTGGAATGATCCAGCGACTTTTGAGCACATTAGCTGGCTATGTCAGGACAATGTATTACATGAGATTGAAGTCCTGATGTGAGTGGAAAAGGAAACTTTGCACTGAGCTGGGAGATGAAAGACACAGAGCTAAGATGGTTTCTTTTTTGTTGGAGGAACTGATGTATTCAGCAATCCATCCCTTTTCTTCCTCTGTCCTCTTCACAGGCACCTGCTGTCTTGTTTGTTTGCATGGAAAGCCTCTCTGCCTTTAACTGGGAATGACCACCTTCAAACTGGGAATGGAAACCCTGGCTTCTCACAGAGGGACAGTGTCAACAACTCCATGCACCTTGTAAAGACTAAACGGGAAACCAAATTAGACTGTGCACATTTCACAAGTTAAATATGCCCTCACTGCATGGCCCAAGGGGTGAAATTCCTGGGAAGCCTGGCACAGCAGCTCAAGTGTGTGTCTATGAAAACAGGGCATGTTTCATCTGAACTTACATCAGGAGGAACATGGCACTCAGCAGAAAGGTATTTCAAGATGACTGACTTGAGTAAGCCATGACTGCTGTTGCAGTATGCAGTTTTAAAGGATAAAGAAAGCCATTCTAAAAACAGGAAGAAAGAATAAAAATCAAATTGGTTTTGTGTTTTACACAGGCAATAAAATAACCATTCCCAGACTCTTGCAAATGTGATGCCAATTTATTTTGACCTGAGCTTCCCACAGGCAGAAGTGTGCTGGGCTTGAACAATGCACTGCAGCAGGGAGGAATCATAAACACTTTTGGGGCTGATGCTGAATAGCCACTGGCTTCTCCTAGCAGCCCACACGTGGAAGAACTGCAGGAACAGCATGGTGCTGCCCGTCTGGTGGCCCTATCAGTACCACTAACCTGAATGCAATTGAAGATTGCGTCTTATCTTTCTAATGCTAATTCAGTCCAGTCTATTTTTGAATCATTCATGGGAAAAAGATTTCTACTACATTTGGTTTCCACTACGCTACTCCAAACCATGCCAGACCTCACTGTTAGAAATCTTTTCTGCTATTTGGTGAGATATAAATCTTTCCTTTAATTGAATCCCACTATTCCCAGGCATACTGCTTTTCCCATTCACTAACAAATTCTGTTTCCTCTGTGCTAACAGTTTTACAGTACTGTCCTCAGTCTCCCTGCAAAGCCACACTGACTTGTTAAAACTCCAATCTTCTGAGCCAGAATTCCCTCTCCTTTGCATTTTTGTGCCTTTCTATGCACAAGAAGTCACTGGTCTGCATCCTTTAGATATCCAGGCTTTCCAAACCACACACATTAATTCTCTGTGCATTTGAGAAGCCTGGGATGAACAGGGGCTTTGTTGAAGCTGGCAGTGGTAAATCAATATCCTTTACAGATTAGCCACCAGTCACCCACACTGACCAAAACCCTGTGTGCATCTTGTTAGAAAGGGTAAACAGGTGTATTTGCATATGCAAAAAAAACAGCTTACAACTTTGCTACCTGTTCTGTAGGGTTTGAGCTCTTTTAAAATCTGATGATAAATACCGAAGAAAAAGCCATGCATGTAAATGTGCCATCAATCTGCCAAGTGTTTGTTTGCAGAAGACTTCCAGAAACAGCTTCAGCAAGGGATGTGCTTGAATCTGACAAGAATTTGGTCCAGTGTCTTTTCTGTCTTTCCGAAAAGTGAAAACTTCATTTGGCACTAATGGGGCAGATAAGGTTTATCCTTCCCACTACATTACCAGGACCCAGATACTGGTGGTAAGATATAAAGATAGAACTCAGATTTGATGCAAAAGCACATCTGGCATGAGATTGCATAGCATTGTGACCTGGGTGAAGTGTGACTTAAATCCATGCCTAGGTGAGACTCTGCAGGAATGAAGTGCCTGTGCCTCTGTCACAACCAGGTGTGAAGCAACTCTGCAGTGAATGTGTAATAACAACTTCCCCTTACACAACAGCTCTGCTGTCCATAGACCACATTCATCTTATGCCTGCTGTCCTGTAAACTGCCGAAGGCATATCCCTGTCTGCAGAGCACCAAGACAAGGTCCTCCAAACAGGTTTCCTTGCTGCTGGGCTCAGCTGCCAGCTCAGATCCCAAATTCAGGCTGTAGAGTTGTTGTTTAAGGAGAAGGAGCATCCACCTCTCTAAAACACCTGTGTTAACAGACCAAAGTGGAAACAGAATGGAAAACCAACCCCAGTTTGTGTGGGCTGGTTCATTTCCATGATAAAAGCCAGCAAGTTTCCAAGCAGCATCTATTGATAAAGCAGTGCTGATGTTTTCCCCTGTTCTTCAGATAAGCAGCTCCTGGGAATGTATGAGAAGGTATGCATGATATGCTGCTCAGCTAAAAAGCATCCTGCCAATTACAATGTGGAGCACAGGACAGAAGGCGTTTCCAAAATGCTGTCACCATGGCTTGGGACACTCAGACAACCGAACTGGGGGGTGAGGAGAGGTTCAGAAGAATTCTCCCTCTCTGGTGACACAGGAAAAGCAGAAAAATAAATAAGTTAATTCCATTTATTCTGGGGTCTCTGCTAGGTGGAAGAAAGGGCTGCAGCACAGCCCATGGGGTTTGGTTTTCTGTCCTTTGAGAGGGAGGCCTCCAGTCACAGGGATGTGGCAGACCTGATCCTTTCCAGGACTCTTTGCTACAGACGTGCTATTTACAGTCAAGCAGGTCCCAAATCTGCCCAGACCTGAGGAGTAAAATGGGGTCATATAGTTCCTCTCCCAGGATATTTAAATACCCTTCCCTTCAGTTTCACAGACACACTGCATGAATGTGTCCTTTTGATGGGTTTAGAAGGAAACACTGAAGAAAGTGTATTTGAGGTTGAACCGTTCTGTTAAGCAAAAAGAACAAAAGAAGAGGGGAAAAGGAACACTTCAACTTTTAGAATGAAAGCCAATCATCAGAGCTTCCTGAGAAAGGGATATTGCTTCCTGGCAGAGCTAACCATGGTGTAATGCCTGTTCCTAATCTCAGCTCCACAGCTGTGAGGGTGGGCAGAGACCTCTCTCAGCCCAGCTCACCTCCTGCCCTGCTGCTCTGAGGACCTGGATGGTCACAGATTTCAGCCCCCTCATCTGCACAGTATCCATTCCTGCATCCACCCCAATCTGCTCCCCTTAGGTGACATCTCCTCAGTGCAGTTTTCCTAAGGACAGGGTTAGTGCTGCCCAGGAGGCTGCCGAGAAGGGTGAAATGAGCAGAAACTGCCCTCAGCCCTGGAAAAGCTTTCCCTCTGCTGAGTCAGTGCACCAACAGGAAAAACGGGAGATCTAGCAGGAGTAGGGGCAGAAAAGAGACATGGTAATGGAGGTGTCACAGAATTAAGTGACATCTGTTGGCAGGCACTAAGAAGAGGGGAGCCTTCCCAAAATACACTTGGCTGCTGCACCTCTGCATCTTAAGGAACCCATCACACCATAGGGAGCCACTCAAGGGAAATTCAGTCTTGGATTGTTTCCCTTTGCTGTGCAAGTAAAGTTCAAGTGTCTCCATGCTCTCAAGCCCCTACAGAGAGGCTGGGAAGAGGAATGCCATGACTACTGTGGAATATGGGCTGCAGAAAGCCACAAGCACTTTCAGTGGATGCCTTAACTCACATCTGCAAGAAGGTTTGGGAATCCACAAGCCATGGGAATTAGACAGCTTGGGCCAAACCTGAAGATGTAAACTAACAAACCAACACAAAAATTTCTGATACTTTTTGTACCATAAGTGCAAAGAATGTTTTGGGGCTGCTTTTCTTTACAAGTGGCTTAGCTTTCCCCAGTGCAGTTTTACACATTTTTGATATGAACTCATTTTAACAATCCATGGTATAAACTTCATGATTTCTTTTCATCTGCCATAACACTGGAAAGAAAACTGATTCTCCAAACTATTTTGCATCAAGCAGAAGGGCCAATAAAACCCCCAAACAACAAAACAAAACAAAGAAGATCAACAGACTCACAAAATTATGTGAACAGCAAGGGCAGGGTTTTGCTGCCTTTTTCTCCCTCTTTAGGATCTTAAATAGTTTCAGTTGCTGCTAGCAGCAAATCCACACTAACCCTTCTAAGAAAGAGATCCCAACTATCTTGCTTCTGTGGGTTTTTCAAAACTAGGGTCTTCCTGCCAGAGACGTGATGGAAATCAGCTGGCTAGGTCAGCCCTCTGCCCTTTTCCTCCTAATGCTGGTAATCCTCATGTGTCCCATTAGAGCAAAGAGCTTGCCAGTCATGCCAGCAGGAAAGCACAGAGCAGCTCTGTCTGCCACTGATGAAGCAAACAGGGAAATGACAGGACTCCTCTCATTCCTGCTGCACAGGATCCTTAAATCTGGTTTTAAAGCAAAAAGACTGTGGTGAGCCTCTGTGTCCTGACTGTGAAAAGCCCTCAGAAAGAAACAGAGCAGAGAATCAGCTGGTGGGAAATCAAATTCTTGCTCTTGGCTCTATTTTGATCTAATATCTTCTTACCTTTGGGACATTAAACATCTTTTTGGAGGCTTGGGACACGACCAAGCACACTACTTTAAAAATACAATGGAAATTGACATGTTTTAGGAATAAGAATGGATTCGGCCATCTACAGATGACCAAAAAAAAACAGGTAACACAGGGAAAAGGTGGGCAATAAAGGGACAGAATCAAGAGCAGGGAGCTCTTGGGTCAGATACTTCAGAGAAGCTTCCTGGTCACCAGACCTTCCATATGTGTCACACATGTCTCCAAAAAGGAAGTGGCAGGTGTGTTCCTTTCTACTCAACACAGAACAGAAAATACTCAAAGGGCGCAGTCCTCTGTGTGTAGAGAGGAGAGGGGATAAGGGAGAGTGTCCTCAACATGCCAAAATACTTGTTTCAGCCCTGAATTATAGCAAATTAGGAGCTTAATTTCCCCTCTCCTCTGAAACATCACAGGATACTACAGTGGAAAAGAATAAAACAAATGTTAACAGTGAGTGAACTAGGCTCTGTCAAACCTGAAAACCCTTGTAAAGCCAAATATTTGTCATGTCATTTGTCATGTCACGTAAGAAGTCTGTGCTGAGCTGCTGATCCTTCTCCACCCCAAAATCTACTTAGATGATTCGGCTGAGGACATTTTTTGTAACAAATACACCTGAACAGGCCAAATCTTTAACCCTTGCCTGTGGGGCAGGTCAGCACAGATAACAAGGATGGGGATGTTAGCATCTGGGTGTTACCACAGCTGAGTTATGCACTGGAACTCTTCAAAGAAAAACTGAAGTGGTGCTTGAAGCACACTGTTCCCTGGCTCTGTTGCATGTCCCCTGGTGCTGGGGCTGCATCCATGCAGAAAAAGGCTTATCTGGGAAGATAATATAAAGTGTTTAGTAAGGTCTCTGCTTAGCAGAGAGAAATACCAAATGTCCTCTTTCATAATTTGAGGTTTTGCCAATGTTGTAATCACCTTTCTATTTCCTGTGCCCCTCCTAAAAATAAATATTCTTTTTCCCTTGCCACTTAACTGTTTGAAAAGCTCACAAATCCAGCCTGGCATGACCAAAGCAAGTACCACCATTCCTGTGTGGAATGAATGGCACAGGAGGCAGAGGCAGGTGAAATGCCTTGCCCAAGAGGGTGTCACACAGGAGAGGGCTTGAACATAAAAACCAGGGAAGCCAGGCTCCTGTCCACCAGCCGTGTGCCCACCCTGAGACAAGAGATCCAACTCTCCTGAAGCACAGGGTGCACGGAGAAAAAGGGACAGAAAAACACCTCGGAGTGTGCTACTCATCCATGTCGCTCAAGCACAGGTGCTCGGGTTCTTTTCCCCGATCCAAAATGCTGTATTGATAAGGAAAAGGAGAGCTCCCCATGCACGTGGGACAGGGGCTGCACACAGCGGAGAGTGAGAAGCACAACTGCGGCTGCAGGGCTTGGGAAGGAACCCATCCCAAAGGAGCCTGTCACTCCTGGAAGGTTTGTTCTCTTAAGTCCCCTCTTTTAATGACTCCTTAAAACTTCCTTCCAAAATGAAACCTTTTAAAATCTAAATAATCACACCTCGGAGACTAGTAAGTAAGCGGCAGCTCTTCCTCATTCCCCTTTCACAGAGGTAATTTCTTCCCAAACCATCCCCGTTTTCCAAAACTTGCAAAAGAGTCTGAGGTGCACGACAGGAGTTGGGGTGGGAGGAAGGAGACCTTTATCTGAACCCCAGCAGAGAGATATTTTGAAGCTGCCTTCAGGGAGAAATTGCTTTGCAAGGTGGAGCTAAAGCAGATCCGCGGAGGCAGTCACAAGCTAGTGGAAATAAAAAAGTTTTCTTTACCTCCATGTCGCGCAAGAGAGAGGTGTCCTGGGGGCACTCCTTTCCTGCCCACCCCTTTCCCTGCTGCCAGCGGGAGAAGCGGAGCCGTGCAGGGGTGGGAGATGCCGGCTCCTGCCCAGCCCGAGCGCACGGAGCCCGGCCGGCGGCCCCGCACTGCGAACGAGGAAGGAGGGCGGGTGGGTGAGAGGAAGGGAGGGAGGGAGGNAAGGCAATCGGGGTTTAAATTTAGACACAAATCTAAACAGATACTGTCCTTCCCGGGGCGCTGGGCTGGTCAGACAACAAGCAACAAGCTCTGCCTCCGCGCCCAAACTTGGGGACACCGCATCTCTCTTTTTCTCTCTCCTCCTTCCTATTTTCTATCACCTTATCTTTATTCCCTCCCACCTCTCTGTTCGGTCCCTATTTCTCTCCACTGCTTGCAGCTCCTGCCCTTGTATCTCTGCTGCGATCTCTGTCCACACTTCCCTCTCCAGGCTGCAGGGTCTCTTGCCTGTTTATTTGTGAGGAAAGAATCCCCCTCCTAACTGCAACTTTCCTTTCTCTTCCTTCTTTTCAGCAATTTCACTCAGCAATGAACTGTCTTTGGAAAGGCAGAATAGGAGGAGAGTGAGGGTTATTATTGTGTTTGAACAGAATTTAAGGCGTTGTCCTGGCTGGGACTCCCAGGAAGGACAAATATCTGCAGGGTGATCCCGCAGATCATTGATTGTGGGCAGATGTCCCCATGCAAGGTTGTCTCTGTAAAGCAGGACCAGCTCTTTCCACCTTGAATTTGTGTCTCACACCACCAGGTCAGAAGGTGTAGGTTGTTCTCCTCTCCCTTCCCAGGGATGGACAGACTTGTGCACTGGAAGCGAGAAGCTTCCGTGGTGGTAGAAAAATTCGGACGGGCAAAAACAAGAATGTTCTTGCTGCAGTTTCCCTTTCCACGCTGATCGCAGTGTTGTAAACCGGACATCTCTTTTAGCAACTGTTTGCATATGCTCCTTCTCAAAGAATTTCAGTCCCCACCTCTCGAGAGCAGGGTGGTGCAGAGGAATTTGGAAACGTTCCCTTTGTCTTCTGCTGGCTTCCTCGCCTGGAGTGCAGCTGCAAAGTGACACAATGTCATATCGTCATTTTGGCACGATACCCTGGGGGCAGAAGAGAGTTAAAGCATGTATTCTAGAAGGGATGCATACTTCTCCTTCGCAGTGTTTCACAAGTCCCTGCTGGCTGTGGCTGAAAACGCTCCAGCATGGATATAAATGTGAGTGAGCATCATGATATCTCAGCTCCTTGTCACTGATAGTGGTTCTTCCAGTGTAGTTAACTGTTGCTGTCCTGCATGCTGCAGGACTCCCGTGGAATTTGCACATTTAAATCGTGATCCAATTACCTCCCAGATTAAATATGTAAGTCACTCTGTCCTTACCCAAAAGAATGATC
The DNA here is from genome assembly GCA_013400855.1 of Buphagus erythrorhynchus. NCBI lineage: Eukaryota > Metazoa > Chordata > Aves > Passeriformes > Sturnidae > Buphagus > Buphagus erythrorhynchus. The sequence goes on from VZTT01061923.1 coordinate 98,164, forward strand.
GGCTGGATTGCAGCAATCTGGAGATTGGGCAAGAGGACTAATTAATCCTCTGTTGTTGAAACACTAGATTAGATGAAACCCCTCTGCTGTAAGCAACCAGAAGATGCTGCAAATGTAGATATAAGAAAATAAAATCTAAAATAAATATGAAAATGAAACTACCACTTGTTTGGAAATCCTATTGATTTCTTCAAGTCCTGACAATGGTACATCAGGAGAGGGAATAGAAACTGAACTGTGAAGTAAGGTTGAGGCAGGGAGGGCAGGATTCTTCCACTGCCCATGCTTTGCCTGCTGTGGTGACAGAACGAGGATTTTAAGCTCAGGAATTTCACTGGACGTGGGTCCTAAGTGTTGTTTTCAATATATCTGCCATGTAACACACCGTCCAAGTCACACCTCCCATGACTGTTTCCTGCTGCTCAGGGCTGTTTCAGTATTTTCTTTCTGCTTTCAGGGGCTCTGCTGTGCAAAGGAAACCGTTTGCTTAGGTGTACAGAAAAGGAAACTGCTAGGCAGATGCAGTATCACTTCACCCATGCTAGGAAAGCAAAAGCCGTTGCAGGTGCCCCACCACAATTCTTCACTCTATTTATTTCTGCCTCCAAGTATCTTGCCACAAAGCAAATGTTTTCTGCCCGCTGGATTCCCAAATGCCATTGCTCTGGGGATGGTATGCAGTACTCAGAGTACTTTTGTCATTTTGTCCGTACTTTTGACAATTTTCCATGCTAAATCTTCCTTCCTGAAGGAGCAAGGGGTGAATGCACAGAAATATGGTGCATGTTTTTATCCAGACAGGAAGAAATGAGGTGTGGATTTGTTCTCCTGTTTCTTGTTTCTGGATTCAAAACCACTAGAAAAGATGAAAAAACAACCCACATGCTTTAGCTGCAAGAACTTTGAAACAAACCTTATTAAGGGAGGTTCTACAGAGAAACTGGGTGTTTTACATGATGTGCATTTACAAGTATTTTGAGGTATCTTCAAGTATGACTCTTTGAATCCTTCTGTATATCCCTGCTTACAAACCTGGGATGTAGCAGTGTCTATGAGACTAACTTGTTCTTACATCCAAAAAAATGTTCCACATCTGTTCTGCTCTGCAGGAAAAACAAAAATAATATAGTCATCACTAGTGCCATTAAAACAAGCTCTGGGGGGAAATTTCATTTGACTGAGAAAATGCTGCAATTGTGGCCCCCTGGATTTTGCAGCTTCCTCTCTGATTCTTTTCAAGACATGTGAGGCCAACGCAGCAGGTTTGTTTCAGAAGAAATGACTGGAACTCCTGCTACAGGCAGCATGTGGGGTAGAGGTGCAAGGAACTCCTTCATCCTGGCATTCCTGCAAAAAAGGTGGCATAAGAGGTTCTGCCATGCTGGCTTCTTGCATTTTGGCTACGAAGGATGGACAATGGAGCCTCTGTGGGGTGCCCAGAGGGAGCGAAAAAATGAGATGCAGAGACATGGCTATGCTTTATTAAATATCCAGTTAGTTAAAAGAGCTTTGGATGGCATCTGAAACTTTGTCTGTGGCATTTCTGTCCCTGCAGTTAATCTCATCTGGGTGTGTCTGCCTAGCTGCCAAATCTGGGAAGGTATGTTTGTCAGGGTGGTAGGAGAACGAAGGGTGGAGGGAGCTGTGGGTTCCTGCAAGACAGATTGCAATTCTCTGCTTTTTAAAGACATTTGTTGAGGGTTTTAGTACAGCTCACCTGTCAGTGCCAATATTTGAGGTGGTTCTGTCCACCTCTCTGCCTGGCCTTGGCTGCTACTATCCAGATAATTTCCTGGAATTCACACCACTAACCAGCAGCTGTTACTATACTGGGCTTTGACCTCCTGAAAATGGGGTCTCAACCCTTCCTGTTTCCACTCAAGCTACTCAATTCTCAACTGAAAAAAAAGGCGGGGGGGAAATAAGTTAACCTCCAAAGAAACAACATTTGCATTTCAAAGATCAATCAACTAGAAAAGCCAACATCCTGTTTTGGGCTGGCTTTAGCATCAGGTCTGACACTGGCAGCCCAACAGGAAGCGAACGTGAGCAGCGTTTTTCTATGGGAAACTCGATTTTTGAGCCCACCGTTCTGCTAACTGTGCCCTGAGCTGTCTGCTCATGCCCCTCAGCACTAAACCAAACCACTAAAGCAGTGTCAGTGGACACTGAGCCTCACCCTCCTCTTCAGGGACTTATCAGCAGGAAATGAACTCAGCTGGAACGCTTCATACCATTGACGTTTTTGTGCTCGGCTCCTGCAGCTGCAAGGAAGCACTTCTGGGAGCACAAACACACAAACACACACATGCCAACATCCACATGGACACATGGACCAGCGTGCCAGGCCCTCTGCACCCCTGGGAACTGGTGCTGGTGGGAAAGTCCCATTACCAAAGGGAATCCAATGGAAGGATGAGGCTTAGTGGCACTCACTAAGCTGAACTGGAATGTTGAGTTTGTGTGTTTGTCGTGGTGGCCACATAAAAAAGTAGGTGGTAGAGACTAACTGAAAGATTGAATAATTTCACGTGTTCCTGACTGTCAGCTGGTGCCTGAGTGCTAACATTGTGGTTCAGACCAGGCTTCTTAATTAGGGCTTCCTATTTGCCAGGTTCTGGGCAAAAGCCTGTCCAGAAGCAGAGTAAAGTTAAAAAATGCTGTATGGCACAGGGAGCATTTCACCTCATAATAATGAGATCACAGCGAGGTGGATCACCCTGGCCACACCAGGGGCTGGTGGGTGGTGTTCAGATAACTGGTGTCGTCTCCTGCAGCACCTGAATGTCTTTGGAGAGCTCTTCTTTCACTGCTGATCTGCTTGACTTCAGAGAACAAACTGAGCTGGGGTGTTAAGAGGCATGGCTGCATCCCATTGTACTCATATAGTGGTGGGACAAATATTATCAGTATGAGCCACTGACAGCTTGCTTCCAGACTGAACAATTCTTCTATAGTTACTAGTTTTAGTACACCAGGCTTAATATAAACCAACAAAACCAGTCAGAACACGGCTGCTGACACAATTCTGGGTATATGTGCTGGTTTTGATTACACTGTTCTCCGGCCAGTCCTACTGCTCATGTCTCAGTGTTCTAGAAAGAAGTGTCACAGGCAGTGGCCCTCACCAGCAGCTTCCTCAGCATGCAGCCCAAGCTCTGACTGAACAAGATTTTCTGACTGAAAATGGAACATTTCTGTCCCTAACAGGTTCTGCACAGAGAACCTTGCCTTGCCACTGCCTGCGTGGTGGCTGTTGAAAAAGTAAAAGACTTTTGGCTGAACACCAGGCCAGTGCTATAACAACTTTACCTATCTTCTAAAAAATGCACCAAGGAAAGAGTCAAAAACTAAATTCCTGACCAAGATTATTCAGGAAGTTTGAGGGTGAGAACAAATAAATGTCTTATGCACAAGCATGCAAACACCTCTCTGCTCAGCAAAGGTCTGTGTTTGTGTGCCACTCCTAGCAGCAGCAGGGCTGGTATCTCCTCAGGAGAGAATCTAACCAACATTTTTAGAAACAATTTGCATGGTGGGTCTCATGTGGCACCAAGCATTGGCACTTCAAAGCGCTAAGCACTTCAGCTTTTGCCAGAGCTGACTCACAGGTCAGTCTCTTGTGTCAAAGGCAGCGGCAAGCGACTTTAATCACCCCGGCAAGTGACTTTAATCACCCTGGCTGTCATTTGGATGTGGAGAGCCGGGCTGGCTCAGGAATCAAGCACTGCACACAGCAAGACTGCACAGCCCCCGAGTGTTATCTGGACACAGAAAGGTTTCTGTTCACGGACAGACTGCATGACCTAGACAGGAAGCCTGGACCAGAGCACAGCTAGGCTGTGTCTGAGGAGAAACCGTGCCCAGCCCATCCAGCAACCAGGCTGTCTGCAGAGAGAGCTGGCTCAGGGAAAACCAGCTCTGAAGAGGGCAGACAAAACAGGACACAAGCCAGGATGGAGACCTTGCCCACTTTCTGACTAAAATACATCTTCTCCAGGGACACAGCTGAAGTCCATCACATATAAAACACACTGAAATTAAGATTGTTCCATGAACTCAGCCTTGGAGGAAGTAAACTTGGCTCCATTTATAGTGAGATATTACTGTCTATTTACTGTTTTTTAAAAGCAGTGAAGCACATGAGTTGAAAAGGAGAACTAGTAGTTCCTAGCAATACTTTCTTGACCCTGTTATGCAAGGATGCTGAGAGCCCCTAGACAATATTGCAGCACAACAGAGAGAATCCTTCTCCTTTCTCTGAGATCTAACTGAGGAAGTGAGAGAGCCTAGTGGCTGCACATTAGGGGTTTAGAGCATCCTCTTTTTTTTTTTCGGGTTTTTTTTTCCCCTACGAATATTTCAGTTTCTCCTGAACATCTCCAGGAGAAGGCAGCTGCAGAAGGCTCCATGTGTCCTGGAGAAGAGGAAGGGATCTCTGCCCATGGGACAGGCAAGGGGAATACTGGAGGGAAAACTATTTTGTTCTGCCTGTACAGGACAGCAGATAAATAATAGGGGATGGATGGGTGGTGTGTTTTCCTTGCTGAGTTCAGCCCAACAGGATGATCCATCTGGCCTGTTGTAAGCTGTGGGTGCTGTGGGGCACCTGGGGCAGATGATGGTCACAGGGCAAGTTAATTTGGCTTTCTCAATGCTGCATTGCTGTTTACATAGTGTGGACATACCTGGATCCAGGTGGAAATATGAAAATCCACCATCTTTTAGGACAAGTTGAATCAAGTCTCAGTATTACCCCGGTTTAAAGCATCTTTTTATATAAATCTTTATAAGGTTACTGAGCACAAAGTGATGGATAAAATAAGCTAGCTCAGTGTTTATTTGGGTAAGTAATGCTTGGAAGAGCCTTCACTGGAAGGTGGAATGGTGTTCAACTCAAAGACAAGCCTTGTAGAGGCTGTTATAAATGAGAAACAAAAGTCTCGATATTCAGCCAAGGCGAAGGGCTCTGACAAACATCCTGCAGTTTGCAAGAGGTAACACCTGAGCTCTGCCTAGTGGCAAATCATTCTGCAGGCTTTGTGGCCCAAAACAGATAAAAACAGATGTGATTAAAGGATAAGGTTTTCCCAAGGGAAGGCTAGGGCCCAAACACCTGTGGTGACAGAGAACCAGCCTTTGAGACTGATTTAGCAGTGCGCAGGGATAGTGGGTGCCGTCCCTTGGATTGTAGAATGACGGAATCATTGTGGTTGGGAAGGAGCTTCAGGATCACCGAGTCCACCTGTTAACCCAGCACCCCGTGCTCATCGTTAAAGCATGTCCTCAAGTGCCATATCCAAGCGGTTTTTGGACACTTTCAGGATGGGACAGACTTCCCCAGACACACAAAGCAGGGGCGATGCAGCAGCCGGGCACCGCATCCCGCGGCACGCAGAGCCCGCAGAACGGGGGTGCCGGAGCGGGAGAGTGGCTCGGCATAGGCGGGAGCCGCCGGGACATCCCTGGGATAGCCGCGGGACATGGTGGGGACATCCCCAGGACATCCCCGGACATCTCCGGGACGTCCCCGGGACATCCCTGGGACATCTCCGGGACATCTCCGGTATATCCCCGGTACATCCCCGGTACATCCCCGGGACATCTCCAGGACATCCCCGGATATCTCCGGGACATCCCCGGGATATCTCAGGTACATCCCTGGGACATCTCGGGGACATCCCCGGGACATCTCCGGTACATCTCCGGTACATCTCCGGGACATCCCCAGGACATCCCCGGACATCTCCGGGACGTCCCCGGGATATCTCAGGTACATCCCCGGAACATCCCCGGGACATCTCCGGGACATCCCCGGAACATCTCCAGGACGTCCCCGGGACATCCTCGGGAGAGCCCCGGGACATCTCCGAGACATCCCCGGTACATGCCTGGGACATCCCCGGTACATCCCTGGGACATCTCCCGGACATCTCCGGTATATCCTCGGTACATCCCCAGGACATCCCCGGGACATCTTCGGTACATTCCTGGGACATCTCCAGTACATCCCCGGGACATCCCCGGGACATCTGCGGGACATCCCCGGGACATCTCCGGGACATCCCCGGGACATCGCCGGCACATCGCCGGGACATCCCCGCGACATCTCCGGTACATCCCCAGGACATCGCCGGGAGCCGCGTCCCGCCAGCGCCCCCCGCAGGCCGGCGAGAGCGCTGGCACCTCCTTCCCTTCTTTCCGCGCTGGGCGCGGGGAGCCGCTCCCGGT
>VZTT01061924.1:4018-24643 GCA_013400855.1 Buphagus erythrorhynchus
TTTCTGGTGAAACTTATTTGCCTAGCAGGTTAATTTTTTTCAGCAAAAAGAAGTTAAAATTTCAGGGAAGAAATAAGCATCAGGGATGTGAGACTTTGAGAAAAGGGCTAAGTTTGCACAAAAAAAAAATTCCTAAATAAAATAATGGTAAAAAAGAAATAAGGACCTATTCAACCCATTTATAGTCACTTATTCACTTATTAGGGAAAATAGTTTATGTTTAAAATCCAATTGAAATTCACTTTCCTGAAGTTCATTGCTTCCTGTCTTACACTCAAATTCATGATTTTTGAAGATTTGTGAGCTCAGTCTTCTGAGAAATAACTAAAGATTCTTACATTATTAGACCATCATTCTACTTTTCAGACTTTCACCAGAAGCCACAGTCATCGGCCCTTTGATGATTCCCCTGTACAATCTCTCTTGCTCATCTTCTAAGATTGCATTTCCTGAAATTATTTGAGTATCATGCCTGAAATACTCAGTAACTGGTTGAACAGTAAAAAGTCAGGCCTATTTTTCTAAAAAAATCACAAATTATTTGTAAAACCTCCAGTGACTTTACTTAGACCTTAATTTATCACATTTTTCTAAATGTTTATGAAGACACACACACAATTTTCCAAATTATCCCTAGCATTCGTATTTCCCAGGTTAGCAAGACAGCTTTTGAAAAATAATTAGCTGTGTTTAAAACCATTCTCATTCATTTGTGCTTATCTTCCTGCTATGTAAAGGACTTAGCCCTTTTAGCATGTATTTCATATGCATGAGTTCTTTTCTTTCCCTGAAAAACAGATGGTTATCCTTCTCATACTTTGCACTCAACTCATTTGATAGAATTGTGGCCTGGCCCCACCCTTCTACTCTCAATAGCTGTGTGTCATAATGTAACATACATGAACATTTCGTGTTTCTGCTAAATGCATACTAAGTCCTAAATAATTACCTTCATCCATGGTTATCCATCTGTTTCTCAGCGTTTCCAGAGGGATGAGAGTTAACTTCTGGTATTTTCTGCAAACCTCCCACACTGTGTACATAAATATTTAACCTGCAAAAAAATGCAAGAGCCTCTCCAGGCAACAAGATATCTGCAGAAAATAAAATAGACACGGGTCAGGTTTCTTCTCACTGACTCCTGTGGCAGGCAATGTCTGTTCTGCCAGAAGACTAAAACTTACTAGATGAAACTCAAAGTGGTAGGAAACTTAACTATAACTGAAAAATATACAGGTTGGTTCTATATATCTGAAAGCACAAATACTCACAAGATGAGAAGGGTTTCATTAGAATAATTTATAAATCTTCACACTTGTTTCAGCTGGAAAAATGTGAAACATTATTCTCTTGCTACATTTCCAGGAGTAGTTAAATTGATAGAGTTCCAAGTGGTATTCTATACAATTTCAAATCTAATTTCATATGAACAGAGTGATTAAATCAGTCCAGATAAGGCTGTTACTACATTAGAACAAAGTTTTCCCTGCTTTTTACAATTTTTTCAAGGAAGTGCATTGCCACTTCCCTTCTCTGCTAATTAAAGGTAAAACAAGCCCACACTTTTATCACTGCCTATGCCATTATGCTGAGACTGGACTCAGCTGAGATAAGCAGGTTATTATCAGCTGTAAGTCAAATATGCTGTTCTCTTGAAATAACTCCAGGCACAAAACTTCTGAACTCTTCCTATATTAATATGAACAAAATTGCAGCAGAAACAGGGAGAAGCAAATACTATTTAGCAATTGCAAAGAAAATACAGTATGAAATTTGCAGGCTGACGTGATCCAGCCTAGGCAGGTGAGACCAGTGGCTCAGGATTTCTACCTCACTGCTATTGTTGTGTACCCCACCCTGATGACAAAAAGGACTAAACCCAGGAACTTGCCTTTAGATTATAGTACAAAAGGAAGGCTTTTGGTTTCACTAACTCAAAAAGCAGTTTCGCTGTGAGTTTACAGGAAGTAGCTTCATTGTGAACCTTTGTACAAATAATCCACAACTAATTTAAATTCTATGACTATTAGCTCTACTGTGCTAATTTGAATATTTTATAGCTTTGCTGGGCTGTAATGAGACCTATAAAAATGGCTTTCTTGAGAGGCTGCTTTTTTTTCAAAAAAGGAACTGTTTTGTGGTTTTTCTTTTTATGATAACAAAGGGTGTTTTTGCCTTCCTTCCTCTTTCCTGTTACCACAGGGGGAAAAAAAGAATGAAGAATGGAAAATGAGAAAAAGAAGCAACAGAAAGTCGACCATCTGAACAAATGAGGGTGATTGATTTTAAATATTCTTATATTTGACAGATTATGTTTTCAAATTATTTTTAGAGTAATAAATTATGTAAGACATATTAGCACCTCAACTACTGCTAAATGAAGAACCTGGCAAAGCAAACAGAAAATACCGGACTCCCAGTTGTATTTATATAGGGTATTTTAAGTTTCTACTTAAATTTTTAATTTTCATTGTGATGTTTCTTGCTTTGTTTAATCTTTGAGGGCTGTGTTTTAGTCCCATTCTTGAACTACAATGTGACTGTGCTAGCTTTAAACAAACACAATAAAACAGGTTGGTAGTGCCCCAGATATCTCAAGATCACTCCTTTCAGTATTCTTGCTAATTTTACTTTAAGAAGAATCTTTACCTGACAAGCATCTACCTTTTTTACTTAAAACATCCTTCAAAAAAATCCCTACAGTAATCAGTTACACTCTGTCTTTTTCTTAAATTAAAGATTCTTAAATTCCACTCTTGTCTCTTGTATTTTGATATCCGTGATAGTTCATGAATAATTATGTGAGGATAAATTTCTACGGCTAGGAGTTTCATGTTCCTCTTTGTATATTCCCAATGACTTTGATTATCTTGAGAAACTTATAGCAGCTCCAGGGATAAATAATTTACACTAGCATAGAATTGGGCTAAATTTGAAATGTTGCATCTGCATCTTTCTCCTTTAAGGGAAATCAAATACAAATCAAACTCTGAGTTATGTACATTTAGGCAGTTCTATAATGGGAAAAATTGCAACAAATACAAACATGCCTTGAACCTTGTTCTCTCTGAAACAGAAAAATGCTTAAACTCTTTAAAATTTCCCTTTAATAACTGTGACTTGCACCATGTCTCTCTTTGTGCCCTAGTGGTATTTCTTCACCAGCAGTTTGAAGCAATCCAGTTTAGAGTAAAACTGAGACAAAAGAAAAGGGGTTTTCTGGGGTTTTAGCTGGAAACACAATAAGGAATTCCTGTTCAACATCACAATATAGAAGTCTTTAGGAGATCTCCTGGATACAAACCATATTTTGCTGAAAGTCAACAATAAACTTATATTTAAATTGAGGAAAAAAACACATTAAATGGAGGATGTTAGAAAAAAAAATACTTTTTCAAATGGAATTCTGCAGTTTAGATTTTTTCACCAGCAATACTTTAGTTTTGTGAAGATTTGAGGGAAAGGTACATGAAAAGCTTTATTTTGCCTGAGGTTAAATTTCTCTAATGTTCCATAGAAGCAAATCAGTTTTGCAATCACTGACTAATTGTGTATTAGTTCTGTCTCCTAATTTTGGGAGGTAGGCTGCTGAGTGAAATAGTGACAGCCAAGCACTCTCCAAAAACTTCTCCTAACCACAAACCACCCCCATTATTCTGGGAACAAGATGTTACAAGAGTGATTGGAATGTATTGTTTCCTCAAGTTTTTTATGACTGTTCTTACCACACCTTGAACGTAGACAATGAGCAAAACATGGTTCACTATTATGCACTTATTATGTAATTCTTGTTTCTTCACAGTAGTGGGACCCAGGTCAGAGCTATGCCACTCAGAATAAATATCACCTTGACTGAAGTGATTCTGAAGATTCAGAGCATGATACTTGCTCCTCATTGTAGATAGGGAATAAGATGTGTTTTACTGTTTTAACCTGGATATTTTTTGTCAATAGATCCACTCACTGGTATGTATTTCAACAGCAACCAAACCAGCACAGTTTGCTAAAGGCATATTTATATGTTTATAATATTATATGTTTATAATGTTTGTAATATTAATTTTCTTTAAAATAAAAAGTGGCACAAAAAATGGCAGTAGATGTAAAGATACTTCAAAGAATTAATTTCAGAATGCCAAATAAACTGGGAAATCCCAGTTGGCTAAATTTAACCTGCATATTGCAGTACCACAGGTGGTTAATCTGCTAATTTATTTTTTGCTAATTAGTGTTGCCTCTTCTTTCTTTAAAGTTACAATAACCTAATTGTGCAGCAGGGTTCAGTCTGTTGTAAATCAGAGGCCTGCTCATCCTGCTGCTTGGTTTCCCTAGAAGAGATAGCCCAGTTCCATTCCTCCTAGGATCAGTTGTGACATACCACCAACTCTCTTGTTTTAGTTTGGTTCTTTGTCAGGGAGGATGTTTGGACGTTTTCTCCATTAAGGGCACCGACCTTTCCACAGATTTTATGCACAGTTCAATTGTTTAAAGTCAGTTGTGTTCCCTTGACCTGAATGACTCTTCTGTTATTATTTACACCCTCTGATTAGCATTGTACACTGCATAGGACAGTAAAAAGCTTATGCATTCCCACTTTTTCTTGTCCCCTTAGCACTTTCCCCAAATCTGCACTGATTTTTACCTTCTACTGTAATTTACTATTTTTGTCACAGCTTTATCGTCAAACAGGTCTGTTTTGCTCTACTGTGATTTGGAAGAAAATATGTGTAACAAGGATTCCCAAAGTTTTTTTCCTAGAGGCTTCCTAGAAGGTCCATATTTTTCTCATATAAATTACTTTGGCACACAGTTATAGTGTTTTTTGTCTGGAAGGCAGTCTGAGACATTGAAAAGCTTCTGGAAGCATTTCTCTGAACTTGAGTTCATTTAAACTGAATGGGATTTCTAATCTTCAAAACGATGTCACCTTGACATGATTTCTTCTGCGGCTACTCTGCTTGTTTCTATGAGAGGATGGGCTATTTTTATTTCTCTGTGCAGGGGAGACTGCTCACTAACATTTTGGATCTTCTGGATAGCCAAGCCATGTTTAACCATGAGACTCAGAATATCCCATTATATTTCTAAAAATTTATGGAATTGCAGAAAGGTATTTACTGCAACTAAGAAAGCAGTAAGTATTAAAGCTGATTATAGAAGCAGATGCATGTTTGATTAAACCATGGAATTCCTGTTGCCTGAGAATTATTGTTAATTCAGTATTTCACGAGGCAATAAAAAATTGCAAATCTATGTTAAAAGACAGAGGTGTCAAATATTTTATGCAGTGTAAATAAAATGAATCCCTGTTAGAAAATTCCTCAAAAATATTGATGATTTTTTTGCATCAGTATCAACAAATGCATGTTGCCCAATCTTTTCCCTATTTACAAGCTTGCAAAGAGATTCAGATCTGAAACATGATCTGAATTGGAAAGACAACATTAATTAAAAAAACCTTTTACAGAGAATCCATAAGAGATACTACACAGCTTTGAATGTGTCCTATTGCATCTAATGAATATATATATTTTTTTGTTTAAGTATGAAACTAAAAAAATCAATTGTATGTCTAGATTTGAAGCCATCCAGCCCATAATATAGGATCACAGGGATACACATAATCACAACCTGACTCTACCTCACTAGAATCATGCAGATCAGGTGCAAATGAATAGATAGTGTAGCTGTTCTCACTGAATTTGATATTTAATCTTTTGTTATGTCAGAGAAAGAGATGAAGGTCTGAGGAGGCCCTATGCCCCAATATGCAGGAAAGATATTTTTCTGAATAATGTAACTGAAACAGGATTTGTACAGGAATTGGTAAATATGTGTTAGTAAAAACACTGCATTATCTCTGGAATGTCTTCTTGGAAGTATTACTGCCTTCAGTAGGCCTGCTGTAAGTCATACATGCTCTTAGATCTGTATACTAATGTGTCTGTTGCCTGAAACCTGAGTACAGGTGCTACACTGCAGGTCCTGGGTGCCTAAAGAAATTGAGTAATGTGTTCCTGCTCCGTTTTTTATGAAATGGATAAAAGCTACTGAAGATAAATGAAGTCATGAGGTGCAAAAGATGAGAGAGGCAGATTCCAGAAGGCTCTGGATTGCTATCAGACGGTCCAAGATAGATGGCTATTCTGGCATGTCCTTGCTGTGTTTCATGATTTATCTCCTGACCATATTGTCAGGAGCTCTTTCAGGATAATGCTATTTCATAACAATTTTTAAGCACCAATTTTCTCTTAAAGTTTACCTCATAGGCATAGTCTGAAGGTCATTTGTAAAATGGGTTCTTTTGTTTACTGTAGGTAGAATCGTCATTTCCTAAATTTCCCCAACCTTAACTCTTCTTTAAGGCACCTTGTGTAGAATAAACACAGAGCTACAGCAGGTTGGTAGCAGCCTCTGAAATAGATGTAAGGGCTGCTGCTCTCACTCTCAAACTCCATGAAGATTCCTGACTAATTTTCGTATCATTTTGTGTAGGATGGATTGCTTGGGGAAGTCCCATCTTACCAATTGAGTTGTCATCACTAGCCCTAAAAGAAATACGTGGCATGGCCAAATCTAGCAGGTTATCAAGTGATCATTTTTCTTTTCTATTTTCACTGAACATTTATGTTTCTCTCAACTGCATTCCATGCACTGAGTGTTGTAAACAAACTTTCTTATTTCTGTCACTTTTGAGACATTTGAGCCTCTACAACAGCGGCTGTATGCTTCACCACTTCTGAATAAATAATGACAACTGAACAATAAACTATACGCAAACTATGATAGCTGTATGAAACAAATGATGGAGTAACAGTTAAAAAGTTAACAATATACAATCGTTAAGAGCTCAGTCCAATTAAACTGCATTTTTTTAAGTAGCAGCATTTTGTACAATAAAGCACTCTAGTGCAGATGGTGACTCAGTTGAGCTCCAGGAAGACAATGAGTCAACCAGCATCTGTCCACCCATTAAGAAGGAGGAAAAGCAAATGCAAACAGCTTTTGCAATGAATAGTAGCACAATGCCTTCTTGTGCTATTACTCCGAAGGTGGAAACATGGGCCTGAAAGACAATAGAAATAGATTTTTTAAAAACCCAAAACCCCCCCCAAAAAAACTAAATCAGAAGTTAAAAAATACTATGATAAAAATGGAATAGTAATCTGATTATGGAAAAACTGTATTGGTAGAAAAGAGGTCACAAGGAGGAGTATCTTACTATGCACTTGTAGCACACTGAGTCCTACCCTTAGCCATGCTCATTAATAGACAGGGGAAACAGTCCCAGAAAAAGAGTATAAAGAGAGACTCTGGCCAACACCTGACTCAAGTGAAATAAGACTGCTAGTGTCATTCTGTCATGGCATTCAGGTGGGCTAGAGTAATCTGAATATCACACATCATAATAAAATAAACAAATCAACATGTAACTGACAGCTTGCTCACTGTATCATTGTCAGCTGGCAAGCCCCTTCAATTATTCAACTTACTGAAAACATCTGAAATACTTCTGTCGAATGATATATTAAATGTACAGGGGGAAAGTAAATAACAAAGCAGAGGAGAAAATTTCTCTCAGAGAGTCAGGGGGGCTGGGGACTCCCTGGGGGTCAGAAGTATTCCCATGAGGGTCAGCAGGCAGGGCCTGGCAGCTCCTCCTATCCCATAACCCCAGCCAGAAGCAGGACACCTGGGCTGGGCACTGTAGGCAGCCCCAGCTCCAGGCATTTGGCACCTCTCTGGGGATGGGAATGTGACAGGCCATCAGCCCATAGGGTCCCACTTTCAGTCCCAGCCCTCTGTAAGGCAGCAGGGCAGTGACTCAAGTGGAGAATGAGGGCTGAGGCCAGCCTGGGGGGAAATCCTGGGGCTGTGTCCTTCAGTGCCCCTGGAGGCTCTCCCCTTAGACTGCTGGGATGGGGGCCTCCTTGACTGTGATGAGCAGATTACTCTGAGCACCACGTGCTTGGGTCTACAGAGGAAGATATAAGCTGTACTGGAATGTGCATGTGTGTTACATCACATTTGAGAAATTTGTGAGGGTCCCTTCTAATAATTACCATCAGTCTGTTCCTCTTCCCCCTCGTATAACTAATTGTTAGACGGGTTTCAAGGACAGGCTGCATTTCATATTTTTGTATGTGAGGCAGATCAGCCATACTGGGGGCACCTGTGCATTGCAGCCAGTCAGCAGAAGGAGGATGAGTCTGCTGGGAGCCCTATCTGCCCACTGCAAACACTTCTGGCTCAGCAACAGACGAGCTTCACTGGCATCATGCTCCAAGCCAATCTGAGATGTTAGTGATATGCATGGTGTTGTGCTGTGCTGGCTTGGAAAGGAAGTGCTTGCAGAAAACCACTTCTAGCAGATATAGCCTCATCTTGTGCAAACCATTCTTACTTTAAACTTCAGAGTTTAATGTTTCAATCTCTTTCTAATTATGTAGGTGCCAATTTTTGCCCTTATATTAAGCTTGCCTTTTTCCATGAGTTTCTTTCCAGGAAAAAAAAGTTATGTATGAGAAATACTAGACATGTTTTATTCCTGGGTTACTTCTGCCATGGGCCCATATCCAAAAGATGCAGAGCTAATAGCCACTGGATCTCAGTGAAGTGAGGATGCTGCCTTGACACTTCACCCTTTCTTCACCCACAGTCTCACTGAGCAAAAATATATCTTAATACATTCACTTTTGAAATTATATCAGTCATGCCAAAGTGTGATGAGAATAACTCAAGTTTAGTTTTCTTAATGTTTAATCATATGATGCCAAAATAATTATGACAATTTTTTGCAACTGGGGATGTGGTCAGGGCAGGAGAGGAGAGCTACCATGGCTTGCTCATTTGTTGTATTTTCCCTTCTGAATCTGCTCATACTTTCGCCAGCACATAGTTTCGCAATGACTCTTTTTTTTTTCCTAATGTTTCTCCACTTTGGGTGCCACCCAGATATAGCTGCTGCAGATGATTACTATGGCTGTGGAAACACTGGTTGCTGGGTGGAGTTTCCTGCATTGGCTATAAAAGTTTTGAGAGCCCGCTGCTCCTTTACTCCTGACTGTGCAGCCTGCAAGGCAGTTTGTGAGGAGGAAGGTAGGATTTTGTAGTTCATTATTGCTCTCTGTAGACACAACACACTTTAGGACTTGTATGCTGAATTTGTTAAGTGACCTGGTGCAAACTTTCTTGGTTGGACTTGCTGTCAGGGAAAAAAGATGGGTGTGGGCAGGAGAAATTCTTTCCATTCTGGAACATTTTACACAAGAGCTTGGACAATTGTTGCTTTTATTTAATGCAATTAAATAAAGGGAATTAAAAAAGGTTAAAACTTAAAAAACAAACTTATTTGGAGTTGACCATTTAATATGCTTTCTCTTTGCCTTCGTAGTAGGCTGCTGTAGAAATCTGCATTAAAGCAGGAGTTCCTAAAAAACTACTATGCTGTGTATGTAAACATAAAAAATAGAAACAGCTGTTGTTACTTCAACAACAGTTTGCTGCATTATGACTGTAGAGTCATTGTTCATGAAAGTGATGAGAATCAAATCTCTTAAAAATCAAATCAGAAATAAAATTTTGAAATCAAACCAATCTTTTAGAAACAAGAGCAAAATCCTGCTTTTCTGACTAAGAACTTGGCAAAGCCATGTAGAAGCTGTATCATCTGGGATTCTTTCTGCTAAATCTTTCCATAGAATTTTGCAAGGATGGGATTGTTTTTTCTTTCTGATGTTTCCATATGCAGCGGACTTTCCCCTGCAAAGTAAATTACTCTATTAGATCTTCTGCTTGTTTTTCTGACTGGATGTCATGACTGTAATGTACATCAAGATTCTGGTATTAAGCCTCTGAAAGTAACCAGGCATCTGACATGCTTCATTATAAGGCTAAATAAGCATAAATAAATGCTCTAATTTGAGACAGAGTAGTAGTAAAAATTAAGTTTGTGTCTTTAATTATTTTTAATAAGGTATTATCTCAAAACCTTAAATTTTTTTGATTGGTCCTGTTTGAGGGTGTATCTTCAAGAGATTAAGAGCCAGACAGAAAGCAATATTGTGGTGATTTTTGTGGAACAACAGTTAGGGCTTTCAGTCTGGATATCTGTCTGATTTTTCAATCCTATTGTGATGTTGATCATTCCAATTGGGAATCAGTTGCTTCAGCCCTTTTCATACTATATTAAAGTAATATTTGGACTGAATGTATCCCTCCTGGATCTAGGTATTCTTTACATGATCTCTGCATTTTAGAGTGGCAAGACAAGGTATTGGGCAAGACCTTGTCTCCATGAGGAGGTGGGCTGTCTTCCTAGATTCCAGTTTTCTTTTTTCTTCCCAGCTGTAGTTTCTTCCAAAGCAGAAGAAGAGTTTTATATGTAAGTTGGTTTCTTACCTTGATATGCTGATTCAAGCAGACTAAGGTCTTTAGGTCCTCCAAAGGACCATTGACTACTTCGACTTATATTTAAATTGCATTATTTCTTTAGTAGATAGAAATAGATGGATCAACATGCCAGTGTCTTTAGTTCAAAAGAAAAGAAATGCTTTTAAAAGTTTGTAAGGCACAGACTTTTTTTTCTTATTGTGTAATTTAAATCAGAAAAGACATGAAGTTTTAGAGGCTTAATAAACCCAATTTAGTGTAGTCTAGAAGCCTTCTGCTCCAGCCAGCCCCAAAGGCAGCAAAACCTTTAAAGCTTGGTGTCAAGGGTGGGTGTGGGGATATGTGGAAGAAAAGGATGTGTTAGCAGTGCTTCTTGAAGCCAGTTCTCCCTGAAAAGGGTTACTTAATCAGGCAAAATACACCTCTTCTCAGATCTGGTGCTGGTAGACTGAATCTTGTTTCATGGTCTGGAATGGTTCTCTGCTCTGTGAATCAGTTAGTCAGCAGACATACCAGGACATGTCAGTGTTGATGGCTCAGTGTACCCAGCATGGAGACTTTTAAGTGTTTCCATCCTACTGCATTTGGCCTTTGTGTGTGCTGTTATGAAGTGCAGCAGAATTTCAGGTACCACATTGCTTCATCTGCCCTTGTTAACTTCTGTCAGTAGAAGGGTGCAGGAGTCACTCTGACAGCTTGAGAAAAGTGCAGGTTGCAATTGTGATGTGATGTTTTTTTGATCCTGAATAAATAGCAGGTAATAAAAGTTGGTCCTTAAATCTGACTGAATATTCTGTCCATTATTTACTCAGTGGAGACCTGCTCTAAATAACATACAAAAACAAATTTTAAATCTGTTTCAGCTTTTCTGGCAGAGCTAAATTCCTACTTGAGGAAAGGAAACAAAAGAAGGAGTTTTTTGGGGAAGAGGGAATATGGCTGGCTCTTACCTTGGAGAGAGCTGCAGGCAGGCTGTGTGAGGAATTTGTCACTTTGTTAGCTGCTGAATGCAGGAGCAAGCTTTATAGTTTGGCTGTAAGGGAAAGAAAGAGCTGGACTGCAGCTACACTCCCTGGTCCTAATCTTGTATCAACCCAAAAGACTGGTCCCTTCCCTTCCTGCAGGACAGAGGGCATGTGCTAGCAACATAACTAACATAATTTTTTATAGTTGTGTATATGATGTGAACTCTATGACTGCAAATATAATTTCTTCTCTTAACACCAGTTTCAAAATCAGTCTGGTTTACTCAGCAGCACTATCTCCAGTTATTGCTTACATGTATGCTTTAAAGCCAAGTCTTCCCTAGAGCTTGCAGAAGAATAGTGTTTTATAAAATTAATCAAGTTTGAATTACTTTAGAATTACTTTAGTTGATAAACCATTGATTTCTTCTTCTTATTTTCTCACTATTCCAGTTAGCAAACAGAATATTCTTCACACCAACAACAGAAGTTGTTATGAAGCAACCTATTCATTATTTTTGAGTACTTAATGTTACATCACCTCTCATTTTTTCCTTTTCTGTATAGTGACTTTTGGGAAAGCTGGGTGAACTTTCTTTTTGAGTGGTAAAAAGCAAAATTTACTTTTCTTTCCTTTTCTTAAATTGGTAATACTTTATTATTATTATGTACAAATTGTAGAAAATATATAAGAAAAAGCAATGTATATAAAACTATTCAGATTTACTCATCTTCCTTAGAAAATGTCTAGTCAAAGAAATTACATGAAAGTATAGTTAACAAGGGAATGTCTTTTTTCCTAACAGAATACACAAGAACTCCAGCCTCAGTAAATGATGAGGCAAGAACCCTTGTTTACCAGTGAATTTCAAAATGATCAAACTAAATAGGCATAGGTTATAGACTAACTAATGAGAAAGACAGACTAATTGGTTTCTAGTAACTTCCTTTCATAAGTAAGTGCTAATGCTAATATAAATCTATAAGCAAATAGTACTACTGCTTATACTGTTCTTATGTAAAACTTCTGAAAGTAGTTAAGGGTGTAGGGGTGAGAAAGCAGCTGTGGAGCATCATATCACTCATGAAACATCAAAGTTACCTGCCTCCAATAGAGCAGGCCAGTTACTATGTGGAACATTAACCATGACATGTCATAGTGTAAAGAAGTGATTTTCAGGTGTTGCCAGTGAGGGGAGCCTCCATGAGACCCCAAAACTGTTCACACAGTTCTCAGCAGCAAGGCACTTGTGCAAGCCTTGCCCGGATAGAATCTTGCTCGCAAGGTGCCTTCCAAGCCAGCAGAGAAAAGAGATAGAGATCTGTGGACAGGGAAGTTCCATAGAGTTTATTCTATGAANTTCAGTGAAGAAAACAACTAATTATCTAATAGGAAAATGAACCACTAATATTACAGAGAGATAACACAGGGGTCTACAAAGGGGGGGGCAAAATACTTCTTGGTATTAGTCACTCTAAGCAAGCAATTTCTTATCTTTAAGGTATTGTTTTCCATGGGGCCTTCTCTAGGGATTCAGAAATGGTTTCTGCTTCAGAAATGGTTTCTGCTCCCTCCACATTCAGAGTGGAAAATCTTGAGTTGCACTGGTACTGAAAACAATGAAAAATGGTTTGTAACTTGATGCATCTCTTCCCAGAAACTCTGTCAACATGGCTATGGTATCAGAATTTCTGAAGCAGGCATGGTTCATAGACAATCAGGAACAGGAATGTATTGTAAGTATTATCACCTTTTGAGAGCCCCATGCTTATTTTACGGTACTCTTATGAGTGATTTAAAGGCATTTAAACATCTTTCATAGATGCAAATGGAGGAAAAACAATGTCAAAACTCTAGCAGATTAGAACTGGAACCCAATTTTATTCAGTGTATAACCTAATGTAATCATATAACCTAGGAAATTTGCTGACAAGATGAAAAACTGCTCCTATTTGCACCTATCAGTCTAGTTATCAATCCCTAGGCAGAACTAGTTAGTGTGGTTAAACTGTTATTCCCAGTGGCCAGTCACTGATTCACTCAGATCGGCTTCTTTAATGTAGTAATCTGATGCTGAGTTGTGTGAATGTGTATGAACATGTTCAGGTAATGTATGTGAAAAAAACAGGGATTTTTTTGGCTGAGGTAATAGGAAGTCATGAGTTGGAACCCAGGAATGTAAAGGAGGAAGTAAAGTCACAGTATATATCCTAGCTTTCATATCACATGCCATACTTATGGTGGAGTGAGCCACAGCACGTAATAAAAAGCCTCAGACATTGAGTACTGTTAGACATTAGAAGGGAGGGGTACGGTTTTGAGGAGTGAAGAGTTACTGTGCTAGGATGAGATGAAGAATCTTTGTGGTAATGAGGTGAAGATACTGAAATGAAAGCAAAGGTAAAGCAGTGCACTGTGAAATCACACAAGTTCCCTAAAAAACTTACATTTTGGAAACAAAATTATATACAGGAAATTTGAGTAAACAAAAGTTTTCTGCTCTAGGCCCCTTTAGATTTTGTAATTTTGACTCCACAACACTTTGTGCCCAAACCTTTGGCTCCACTCTCCTATGCCCCTTTCATTCCCAGTGTCCTGAGACATTATTGGCTATGGTGGTTACAGAGAGTTTTGTATTGCTGGTAGTTAAGTTTGGCATGGAAACCAGTATACAAAGGTTAGCCTTCAAGGTTGAGAAACAGGCACTGAGACACTCCCATTCCTTTGTTGACTTAGCACACAAGACACAATCTCTTGAAAAGTATGCAAGAGAATGATTTAAGTATGCAGTCTGTCTGCTCTCTTACAGCTCCTAGTGAGACAACTGTGTAGGGAGATGAGCCTCTAATTATCAGATACTAGAATTGTACAAACTTCAATACAAATTGTTGTGTGTAAAACGTGTATTCATAAAACCTTGCCCTTTCTCTTGGGATATTTTATTTTAATGGCAAAGGATTAAAAAAATTAAAATCCTAGCTTTTGTAACAAGAGAAAGATTATAGGTGATTCTGAGTCATCTAGCTAAACTACTGGTGTCTTCTAATAAGAAATCTCACCGTATATCACAACAACGGGAATTTTCTATAAATCTTTCATCCAAAAATCTTGGAACATTATATAGTTCTGTGGGAGCAGTAGACCAGAATCAGTTCTTTAGTGCTGTTGAGTTGAGTGCTGTATGAGTTGTTTAGTGCTGTTAGGTCCTACCTGTAACTTGATGTGTCATGTTGCTGGCACAGGGCAAGCCAAATGATCTGTTGTACAGTTGCCAGAGATCTTCAGACACTGACTAGGGAGTGACCGTCTAGGAGCAGATTCACCAAAATCAGCTAGTGGATAATGCTTTGGGAAGACTGTGGCTTATGTCTAAAGTTTCAAGGAAGCTGAGAGGTCTCCACTGCCTTGTAGTAAGGTTAGGCTTAAACACTCCCCCATGATCTTGAATGCAAGAAGTGTTTGAAAGCCTAGATATGGATCAGCTGAGAGCACCCTTAATATGACACACAGTCAGTTTGCAAAAGATGAGCAAGAAATTAGCACTTTACTGGAAGTAAAGTAAGTAGGATTTAATTGTGGGTTTAGAGCCTCCAAAATTTGAGCAGAATTTCCTAATTATGACAGTTAATTATTTTCTTATGCAATCCAACTTACACTAAGAAATAGGTGTTCAGGTGAAGAAATAGGTGTTCAGGTACCTAAACCAATTCATAAAGTACTTTTTTGTTTAATATGAGAACTGTGAAAGGAATAGATCCAATGCATATCCATTATTGAACTCATTCAATTGCCTGTAGCTAGAAAACTGTATGATAAAAGGCAAGCCCAAATGCATAGTTTCTTTGGGCACTCAAAACTGCTTCTCTACAAGAATAGTCTTCAGTATAAGCAATTTTCTTTTTCCTTTTTTAAATTTTATTTTTTATTTTCCCTCTGCAGAAGAGTGCAAAAGGTATCCATGGAGTACAGGCATACCCAAATTTTGATCCATCGGCTGATGTTGTTGCTTTGGACAGGGCTATTACTGTAAAGGGTAAGAGGAGGAAATATATAACTTACTACATTAGGACTCTCCTTTAGAAAATTTTGAGCATAGTATTGAATAAAATATTGGAGCAAAAGGCAGTGGCAAGCTGGAGAGGTGCCTCTACTTTTAAAAGCTTGGCAATACACTAAATTGTGCCACTTGGTGAAGAATCTCAATTCTTCAATAGCCTGATGTTGTATTATGGTTTCAGACCTTAATGCTATATTAAAGTTCTTGAATATGTTGAAGGAATGGTTGTAAAAATTTAATTTCTAGGGCAGGAAATAATGTTGCAACATACTACACTAATAGTTTTCAGTGTGATTTCCATAAAATTCCTGCGAGAGGCAGTGATTACACTGATAATATTGTATGCTTCTGTTGCATTTCTCTCTTTTAATGAAATTCTCATTTGGCACTTTGTACTTCAAAAGGGTTTTGGCTTACTGAGATTAAAGAAGTATGCAATCTAGTTTGTCTTTTAGTGTGGGTTTCTGTTTGTTTGGGGTTTTTTGGGGTTTTTTCAGTTTAGTGGAAGATCTTCATTCAGAACACTTTAAGACTCTTTGTATGAAATTTCTGTGTCCTAAATGGATCTATTTATTTGGTTTATTAGCTACATCATTAATCTTGTTAGTCTGTACATGATTACAGCTTTTCCTTTGGTTAAATTTGAGTTTGTAAAGAAATCAAAATATGACATAAAGTAGATAATAATTTTTAAAAAATTAACTGGCTAAGTGATGTATGTATTTTGAATATATTGGAATTTTGTTTGGTGATTCACAGGTGTGGATGAAGCTACCATCATTGACATCTTGACTAAGAGAACAAATGCTCAGCGTCAGCAGATCAAAGCTGCCTATCAGCAGGCTAAAGGAAAGGTAAAATATATTCAAACCAAGCATAATTTTCAGCCAGAATATCAAATTTTCTCCTGGCTCAAATGGTATCGATGAGTAAAGATAGAATACTGAATAGGATAGGAGAGTTGTAGGACCATAATACTGTTCCCCAAGTATATCAACAATCATATAGGGAGGGGCTTCTAGTGTTTTTAGAACATTTTTTTTGATAGGTGGAAGAATAAATCAATTTTAATTTTTTTTTCACCCCACATAATTAAATTTAGGTCAAATTAGAATATAGCCTTTATCTTCAGAATATGCGGTTTTGTTTAGGGTGATATTACGTATGTTATTACATATGTTGACTTCAAACTTCATGCAATAAACAATGAGTTCAAATGTTACACAAATAAGCAACACAGTCATAATTGTAAGAGTAATATGGCATTATCTTCTCTTGAAGAATGAGCAGCCTATTTTGAGTCTTCTTCTGATGCTGTGGATATTTCAATATAGCTGAACTGCAATGTGTGAAAGCATTCCAGAATACTTACTGAAGAACCCTACCTAACACTTTAATTAACACAAAGTGTCAAATGTGACAAATTTGAAACTTGAAGCAGGGCTTCATGATTCTTTCTATTATAGATATAAGAATGATGGAGACTAAGACTGATCAGAGGTCAGACTAATTTGTGTACTGCAGCTGAACAGCAGCTGCACTTTTACCATTCATTAACTTAGTGTGTTTCTTATTCCTCCTGAAACAGAGTCTAGAAGAGGCTTTGAAAAAAGCTCTGAAAGGCCATCTAGAAGATGTTGCTGTGGCTTTGCTCAAAACTCCAGCTCAATTTGATGCTGAAGAATTAAGAGCTTCTATGAAGGTAAGGCAAAATCTTCCAAGATAAACTTTCCTAGAGAGCACCTGTACTTATTATGGCCTGTGAATAACACTGGACATAGATTTCAAGGCTTGTGTATTATCTTTATTTTAACTTCATTTTGTGAATTAAATCTTTATTGGTAACTGAGTTTATGAGAACAAGAATCAGTAGTCCCTACTGAATTTTAGAGTTCGAGGAGATTCTTTTGTGAGAATGAACTCTTCCTGCCTTCTGAAAGCTGGTTGCTAATGGGAGCTATAGCCTTTACATTCATGTTTGCATAGGAGAATGAAAAAAGGGAAGGACGTAACTTTTCTTCATATATTTTACATTCTTTTATGTTCACTGTTTGATTTCTTTAGCACTTCATTTGGGCACCAGTACATTGAATGTGATAAAAATTTAATTCCAAAAGAGCCGAACTTACATTATATGGAAGCACAATATTTTAATTTTTATTTCTCATTCAATGTGGTGCCTTTAAAGCCAATGACTTTCATCTTATTTCTGTTATAAATTTTAAGTTTCTTTTATTGAATAACATCTCTAAAACTTCAATTGCTTTTATCAGGGGCTTGGAACTGATGAAGACACCTTAATTGAAATTCTGGCCTCAAGAAACAACCAAGAGATCAGAGAAGCCAACAGATACTACAAGGAAGGTAATTAAGAGCAAGAAAGAAGTATTAAGAAGAAAGAAAGACGTTATAACATTGTATAACCCTATAGCAGATGCACTTGAGTCACACCCTCGCTTCTTAGCATGAGGGGCTGAGAACAATACAGGAGGCAAATGAAGGTTCACAAAAATTTGACAGGGTTGCTGGGGAGGGAGGTCATGGTGACTTTTGCTGACCTATGTAGATCCCAACAGTGAAGGAAAAGATACATCACCACTGTTGGAATTGTGGGTGTTGCGTGGAATGAGTGACACATTTAGATGTTTTCTTGGATGCATGCAAAGCCAAGCTGCTCTTCTTTCCCTGTAGCTAAATCTTGGCTGACATTTTAAGATAAAAGCATAGGCTTGGGGAAAAAAAAAACCACCTTTATGAGTTAGCAACACAGACATGATAGCAGTAGGAGCAACTAGTGAACTATAGGGGGAAAATACTTGAAGAAATTACTACAATGTAATGCGGCATCTCTCTGATATGTAGAGTTTACTGTGTTGTCTAATTAAATACTGTTTTCTGAGGTGATGAGGTAATTTTTACCAAGACGTTTCTTCTTAGATGCCTATATTAAAAATTTGATTTTTTTGGGAGAGTTTGTGTTTGAGTTCAATACTGATAAGAACAGCCAGAAGTAAGAATGAAAAAGAAAAAGGCTCAGATAAACCCGAGACAATGCTACCCACAAGACTTTAGAGAAGGACATTTTTCAGCACATTTTAGGTTTAATGTCCAATTTCACAGCACATCTCAGGATTTAAAGGATATATTACGAATAAACTCTTTACTAGAAACCAAATGAGAGAAAGTAAGAAAATCACATTTCTAGTGGGCATATTTAAGAGAGAAATTAGGAAAATACCGAAAAAAATCATAGAGTGGTTTGATAGGACCTTTAAAAATTATGTAGTCAACTTAGTTGGTAACTTCAAAACAAACTATTTGATTGCAGTGCTGAAGAGAGATCTGACACAAGACATCATCTCTGACACTTCTGGAGACTTTCAAAAGGCTTTGGTTGCTCTAGCCAAGGTATGTTATGTTTAAGCATTTTGAGTGAAAATATAATCAAAAATCAATGTTCTCAAGACTATTTTAGAGAGATGTGCAATAAATAAAGATTTATGGAATATTTATTTCTTTGCATTGATTTTTTTTTTTACTTTCATATCCTAGACCATTAGAAACTGTTCCTAAACAAACTATAAAGAGATTTTATGTCAAACACCTTTTAAAAACCTTTATTTTAAAACAATATTTCCTTTTTATTAATTACACTTTTAGGACCCCTTTGTGCTATCTTTAAGCACTAGAAAAAGTAACAGGCATAATGTCATGTCAATTGACTAGAAAAAGAAGAAATGTTTAAAATTAGAGAAATGAACATTTTTTCCTGTTAATGTATGTTTCTAGTAGTTAGATAATGGGACAAAGGCATGGAGTTAACAAACGGACAAAGTGTTTTGTAAATTAACATTCAAAAGTAGATCAGTTCCAAAACTGGACTTTCCCAATAAAAATACCCTTCTAAAATTAATAAATATTTGATTTTTGAATATATGTATATGAACCTTGTACTTGCATTCAGGATGATATTTTGATACATCCACGTGCATGGTTTGGATTTCCAGTTTTAACTTTCAAATCAATTTGAAAGGAGTTTATTGAATGATCATCAGGCAGCCGGTCACAGGTTTGAAGCCTGTAGTTTCATGTCAAGAAACAAATACTTCCTGTGGATTTTTAGGTAGGAATTTACAAATAAGTTGTTGATGGCTGTAGAAATATGTTCTCCGATTACAAATACACAGTTTTATTCACAGGATGATTGAGATAACTGCACCTATTTCCAGTTATGTATTGGTTTATGTATGAGAGTGGTGCTGCAGAACTCTCAAATGTTGAGCTTTAGTGAACTGAATGATTGTGAGAACCAGTGAAATTTTATTTATTTCTTTATGTAGGCTGATCGATGTGAAAATCCTCATGTGAATGATGAACTTGCTGACAATGATGCCAGGGTAAGATCATACTTGGTACTTTGCAGAACTTTTTCTTCTGACTTACTTGAGATTCCACCAGCTGTCAGAATGCTCTGCATTGCAGACCTAACAGAGATTCCAATGTCATACAGCAGTCATTTCTGAGGAGATAGTATTTTACAAAGTTCATGTAAGTTAATTATGAAGGAAATTAGATCTTCACTCTAATATCTAGCTTCAGAAACATTTCTGCAAGACCTTATGTAGTCCATGAAAAGCATGCAGACCATTTGAAATACAAGTCAACAAGCAGAAGAATCAGACCCAGTCTTGCTTCTGTTTATAAAACAGTTCTTGAATTAAGGGACAAGGGTATGCTCATCTATGTGCAGAATTAGCTACCATATGCTGACCAGTGTGAACTCTGCAGTTATGTTAGATATAGACATTGCTTTTTAGTGACAAACTTTTCAAGATTACTGGTAAACCTCACAGTCAATCATTCTAAAATAAACATTTGATCTTTTTCTTATTTCTTCCAACATTAGTGGAACTATTGTTACTAAAATATTGATAAAACTTAGCAGTCATTGCTGAGCTTTCATCTATAAAATGTTACATCACAGTTATAATTTAAGTTTAGATGACTTCAAATTGATTTTTTAAAAAAACCCAGCCAAGAAAAGGCCATTGAGAAATGGTACTCTAATTCCTTATACTGGTTTTACCTGGGGAGAAGAAACTCAGAGAAAAGTTCTCTCTGTGAGAACTCCCTCTGGGAGCTGATGAGACCAAATTGGAGGCTGGTTTAGTTATTGACAGCCTGAAGAACCAATTGGAGAAAGTTAGTTC
>VZTT01061924.1:25406-52003 GCA_013400855.1 Buphagus erythrorhynchus
AGAAAAGACATGGGGGGTTGAAGTGTTCCATTTGATAGCTCATTTGACCAAAAGTACCTGTGTTGAGAATCTTTGCCCCGAGGAAAAAAGGGGGTCTAAGTTTTCTGAGGATGAAGCATGAACAGAGAGAAAAGAGATGGAGAAAACTTTTGTTTTGGAACAGTTCATTCTTAAAAGTAATACCCCATGAGTTTAACATGGCCCATAAGCACAGCTTTGGGAGAGCTGTGAGGATGGGAGGAGCTTCATGACTTTGCAAGTTTTTCCCGGGCAGATGCAAATCGTGAAAATGAAGCCGGGAGAGGACTGAGTTTTTTTCATTCCCCCCCCACTTGTGGAGAAGTCCCTATGGCCTGACAAGAGGAAACTTCTCTCTCCAAAGTGAACTGAAAAAAAGACTGTTTAAGTTGAAAATTGACTGAAGTAGTCTTTGCATGTTTGTCTTGTTGCTATGAAGGTTGGGAGAGGGGAGGAAAGAGTGGTCTGAAGATCTTATTCTGAATTTGTTTTTTTTTCTTTGTCTGTGTAGTTAATAAAGTTTTTATACCCTTTTTCAGTTTTAGGCCTGCATTGCTCTTTTGCTCCTGGTTCTGTCTCACAACAGAAAATAAGTATATTTAAATTGGCAAATCAAAACTATGACATTATTTAGTGCATTAGCCGGCAAACTCAAATTAAACCAAGATATTCCTGTTACATAAGGAGTTTCGTTCTGTCATCAGCCCTAGATGTGATAGAGAATTAATACTTTTTCTAAGTTCAAAAGTTCAATACTGTTTATCTTGATGCAGAGTGTTAAATCTTCATGCTGTGTGGAGGCCTTTTACAATTATTCTTAGACAGGTTTGAGGAGGTGAGGAAAATGGAGGAGACTGATTTGGTTTTTATTTTCCTGGAAGTTAAAGTCACTCCTGGAAAGACGAGGAAGTACTTAGTACATAGTTTCTCCTGCATATTGCACCAGTTAATTGCAGAAATAATTTAGTCTTATGAAATCCTACCAGTCCTGAGCTTTCATGCAGAAATGCTATAATGACAAATGAAAAATAACTTAATTTAAGAATGTAATATACCCTGGAAAGCTAGATGATGACCTTAAAATGTCTGAAAATATGTTTTCTACCTGGATAGTGTTTGCTAGGTACTATTATGACATAAATGAAGTATAAAGTATTATTTGACTGAGGTGGAGTTAGTGTGAGGTAGGGTAGAGTTTTGATCTGGATTGTGTCAAGGGATAGTGTTCATTACTAACAAGTAATGGCCCTCAAAATACAGTATTCCTTTTGAGTTTTACTATTCCGATACTGACCTTGCCACCTTCTTTTCTTTGCAACAGGCCTTGTATGAAGCAGGAGAGAAAAGGAAAGGAACAGATACTGGTGTGTTTATAACTATTCTTACTACAAGAAGCTACCCACATCTTCGGAGTGGTAAGCTGAACAAAGCTTCATGCTTCTCAGGGGTGATTTTTGAACACTGCCTGGTCATGAATTCAGAGAAGATACAGATTATCAAGACATGACTTAATTGGAAGCACGCTTTTTGACTAAGGCTGTGGTTGGCAGCCTGGCTGTTCTTTCCATAGTAGAGGTGAGCAATATTATTCAGGCTCTTAACAGAACTGAAGTCTCAGCTGGGTTGTGATCACAATGCCAAGCAATAAGAGCTCCCCAGAATGGTCTTGCTTCTTAGCCAGTTTGCCCTAGACAGGGGGCTATCACAATGTCACAGGCTCTGGTGTAGTCTGTTGGCCACCTCTACCCCAGCTGATGGGAAATGAAACTTTACATCCTACCAAAGTCCCATTCTGTCTGCTGACTCCATGAGTCCATGCAGTAACACTGCTCTTTACACTGTGCTGTCTGAAGAAAGTGAGAAAAATGACCCACAAACTGTCCTCTGCTGTTTGCAGAGAGTTCCTGTTCTGCAGCAGAAACAGTGCAGGGAGAATGTTTTTTTTCCCCATTATTTAGTCTTTCAGAAGTACACCAAATACAGCAAGCATGACATGAACAAGGTACTGGACTTGGAGCTGAAAGGTGATATTGAGAATTGCCTCACTGCCCTTGGTAAGTGGTTCTGCAGACTGAAACCTACTGTATGTTCTGACTAAACTTAAACTTTTATTTCTGCCAAAATTGCTCTAATCAGAAACTGTCCTGTACTTACCTGCTTAATTGAGAAGCTTGCTAAATAATACCTTGGAAAGTCTAATCTAAATCATAGTGATTTAATTGACACTTAAAATCAGTTGAAGTTGATGAATGAGTAAAAATACCTCTCCTATTATTTGGCAAGGTCTTTTAAGGAGAATAGATTAATTGCTAACATAGGAAGACCTTTACAAGAAATCAATATACCAAAAAAAACTATCAGAACAGGTATAGTTTGTATCAAAAATCCAGTGATTTTAAACTTGACTTCAACCAAAGCCACTCTTCTCCAAGTTTCATATTGCAAGCATACTTATAGTATTGATTATTAAAAGCATAAAAAAATTCCTTCCACGGAAGGAATTTTTGTTCAGAATATATTCATATAAAGTTAGTGACTGTTGTTCATGAACAATAAGCTAAAGAGGGGACTCCCTCTTACCACTGGAGCAGGGATGTCATTGGGATCCAGGCACCCATCTGTTCTTAGCTTTTATATCACAGTCAAACATACTTTAGATAGAAGAATAATTTCATCAGATCCCTCTTAACATAAAAATTGAACTATAACTTTGTTTGCAAAATATCAGATTATAACCTCCAGCTCTGCTATAGAAGGCATAAATATCTTGCAATTTTTCTTCTTGGGAACTGCAACACCTTCCTTAATTTTGTGGCAGTAAACTAGGGAGAAATGTGTCGTTTTTATAGTAATTATTCTCCCCTGACTGAATTGCTTTCTGAATAAACAGAGGAAAGGATCTTCTTGTCCTCATACATTATGAAGAAAGGTAACAAAAAAGTACATAAATAGGGTATGTGGGTAGGAAAAATGAAAGGGTTTTGAAAGTGTTTTATTGGTAGACTTTAATTACATGTATAGCAGAAGTGACCTTGTCTCACTGCTTCATTACAGTAAAGTGTGCCACAAGCAAGCCAGCTTTCTTTGCAGAAAAACTCCATTTGGCAATGAAGGTAACCTAAATAAAGATCTCTTATTTGTAAACATAAGGTGCTTTATAAGCTGAAAGAGAAAAAGTTAGCTAGAGGCCTCTAGGCCCTTTGTGTGATAGAAAAAGACTGCAGAGGGAAATTCAGAGTATTTCTCACACTCCTTCTATTCCTTCCTTTGACACCTGAGACTTTCTGTTGGAGGAGTTGTCTGTTTGCCATAGTGGGTTCAGGGGGGCATCTGTTCAGCCACACATATCTTTTACTGTTACAGTGACAGGACGCAGACTGGAACCCTTCTTATGAAAGTAAAAAGGGAAAAGGAGAACAATTCTAGATCTTGGCAGGTACCTTGTGGAAGCCTAATCTATAATGAGACATCCATGATCCTTCGGGCAGACTTGGAGCCCTTGTTAGTGAGGCAGCTGGAGAACATGAAATATGAAAAGCCTAGTATGTAGGTATTGCCATAACTCTGAGACTTGGTTCGGAGCAGTATGTGAAAAATTGAGTGAAACATTGTGAAAATGCAGATCATTGCACAATTTAAAAAGTAATGAAAAAAGACAGTAAAATTTAGGCTGTCTCTAGTGTTTAGCAAGCACAGTGAAGGAGATGCCTGTTTTTAGGAAAGAGCTAAAAGAAATGTTTAAAAATACTAAAAAATACCCAAAAACGACAGTGTGGGGGTAGACTATCAGAAGTGAATTGTGCTCATAGGGGATATTAAGGCCCATGAGACCTTCCTGTTAAGAGACATACTGAAGGGAAAGGAAAGGGGTATGTTCTTTTATAAAGAAGTCTGATGGATTAACATAGAGACCTTGATTAAAGGTATTTCAGTGATGAAAGTAGCATAGTTATTTTCCCGCTTTTTTCTTCCCCTTTTTACTTTGTTTCCTTTAATAGGGTTCTGGGACTCGGCACAAAGACCTGATCAGAATCATGGTTTCACGCCATGAAGTGGATATGAACGAGATCAAAGGCTATTACAAGAGTCTGTATGGCATCTCTCTCCGCCAAGCCATTATGGTAGGTTTTCTCCCACATGACACATGAAACACAAAACCACCAGATGGTTTTTGAAGTCCAGTAAAGATCTGTTAACTTTGCTGCTCCTCAGACACCGGTTCAGCCTGCATAGCTCATTGTAGATGAGTACCTTATGTTTCCAATGGCCCACGGGCTGGGAGAGCTAATTTCTTTTCCAAGTTAAGATTTTTTGTCAAAAGAGCTATAGAAATAGTAGTGATAAATGTCTCAAGATATCATTTTACAGTAGAATTCAAGAGCTAAATGGAGAGTAAAATATCCCCAAATTCTTGTACTTAAGCAGTACCTTGGCAGGAGAGTGGAGGTGATTGCCATGACAGCTCTAAGGGGTGTCTTTCACACAACTGGATATTGGCCTCTAACATTTGGGGTACTGCAGCAAATGAATTTTAAATTTTATTAACATTTATTTGGCCTGTTTTCACTATGACCTAAATGTAAATGAGTTAAACAAACAGAAATATTTTGTTAAAAGAGACTGACCAGCCAATGTACTTTCCAGAAAATTCAAGTGGTGAGGGACTAGAAGAAAGCTAAACTGGCAAAGCATCTTTGTGGAGAGTAGTAGACATTACTGAAAAAAAAGATGTCTTGATTGGAGGAGAAACATACTCACTGCATGTATGAAAATACCTTTTGGATTTTTATTGATGTCTGCTACTTTTCCAGTTAGCTGCCAAAGGTCACTTTTAATCTTCCCTTAAGCATGAGTGTGACCTGTAATTTGGTATGTAATTACACCACCTCATCATGTACCAAAGTGGTGATTGCATCCAAATGCCTTGAGGCATAGCTTGGCTACACCAAACAATTCATTTATGTCTAAAAATTAGATTCAAATTAGAGAAAATAAGAAAAGCATGCAATAATTACACTACATACTTAATGCATATTATCCATTTTTACCAAGCTGAATAAGCAATCCCATGGTAAGTAGAGTATCACTGTACTGTTAGCCTTTATTTGAGATGCTCCTAAACACAAGGTATATACACAAAGTGTTGTAATATTAATGAGCATTGGACACCTCTGATCAGAAAGTTTCACATTATGTAGAGTAAAAGCTTAAGCTCCTGGATAGACAAAAATCTTACGTGCTTCTCTTCTTCATTTAGGCCACTAGCAGCATTTTTACTAGCCTTGTCTACCTATGCTGCACTCTGGAAATGCATGTATTTATTTCTAGATCATACAAATAACTTCAGTGAGGGTGCTTGGTTCCAGTTCAGTCTGTGGCTAACTGTCTTATCAAGTGACTAATTTATATAGATGGAGCACTGATAGTTGATCAATGTATATTGAATGTTAATTGAAATTTATTTTACTTGAGACCATTATTCTAACAATTATGGGGTTTTCATGCTTAAATTTACAGGATGAACTCAAAGGGGATTATGAAACCATCCTGGTGGCTTTATGTGGAAGTGATAACTAAGTTTCATGTTCCTGAAGTGCACTCAAGCCCAGTTGCTGAAAATCTTCATATTTGCATGTCTATGTAAAACGCAGGCTTTATACGCAGAGGTTTCTGTGGAATGGCACTTACTACATATGTATTATGTTTAAAACCTGTAACCCAGAATGCATTTTTTCAATATCCTTGCTCTGAACAACATCAATATTTCTGGTTGCCATTATTTATCCAGAGTGAAAGAATGCCCCCAAGTTTCTATTCACGTGGTTAATTATGAAAATGGTAAAGTTTTCATCTATGCAAAGCATATAAACTTTTAAAAATAAAATTCAGCTATGTGTAACTTTGTATATCCTTTGTTGCTATTCTGCATTTAATTTCAAGTTGTGTGAGGGAAAAAACAGTAAATAGCTTAATCAAAAAGTAATGTAGTAATATCAAGTGTAGCTCTGATCTGAATAAGATTTCTCTTTGGGAGAGTGCAAGAGGGTTGCAGCAGGAACGTGTCTTTTGTGAGAGCCCAGCCTAAATATTCAATTTCAAAATGGGAATGAGGGAGCACTTAGAATTTTTATTCAGAGTAAAGGAGAAGATAAAGTTAAACATGCTATTAATATGAAAACAGTTGTTATCTGACTACAGAGGCTTTGCAGGACCATGCAACAGAGGAAACATTTACTGTGCATTGCTGTATTCGAAGCACTTCTCCTAATTTTAAGGCATTTCACTATTTTTTAAAGTATTGTATGTATGCATCTTAGCTACAGGCAAGAGTAATTGCATTTTGATTGTATTATATTTTTGTCTACTTCTAAAATGCAAATGCTGATTGTTTTGAAGAGGAAGGATTGGTTTGTGTAGTGCTGTATCCAGGAGAAACCACAGTTTTACTGCAAACCAACTTAATCCCCCTAGGCATTCACTTCTGTCTGAGAGACACAAGTTTCTGTATAGTTAGGGAAGTACTTCCTTAAACATTTAAAAAAACAGAAGTTTTTTTTTTAAATTCCATTTATATGACTCTTTCATATGCCTATTTCACAATTGTTTTAAATGTTATGATCTATTTATTGCCATGGAAACTTGCAGCCCATTATTATAGTCTGGAAACCTTCATACTGCAAGAAGTAGGACTGAGGTTAATGATTGAGAAACAGCACCATCTATTTCACTGCCAGAAGACCCCATGATGGTCTGAGTAGAAGTTTCTAAACAAAAGAGAGAGATGTTTCTAAACAAAAAACAAAATAAAACAGAGAATTTTAGATATGCTAACATAAATGGAAAGGTCATTTCCTGGCATTAAGAAGGACAATCCTATGTGCTATGCTGCACAGTAAAGGGGAGAGACAGAGAATTAAATGGACCAGCACAAACAATCTTCGTTTTCAATGCAAATTAGTAAGAGCATCAGCAGTGAAATGTAACTGAAAACTCTACATATGCTAGCTCTAGTCAGATTGACATTAAGATAAAATGGATTACCACAGAAGACTAGGAATCTAAGGTTGTTTGGATATTTTTTGTTCCTATCTTTTTGCATCAAAGGAGAAAATGTCACATAAAATCACTGCAAATGAGTTTTAGTAAGTCCCTAAGGACTCCACTCAGTAGCATGCTTCTCACTGTGCTGAGCTTCAAGCATGGGAAGAGTCCACAGATTTGTACCAAAGAAGTAGTACATTTACAATTTTTCTGCAGCTGTTTTCCCAACCAATATTAGATATTAAGCATCAGTATAAGGAAAAATAAGCAAGGCAAAATAAAAAAGAAAAGACATTTTTCTGAACATCTCAAAATCAAAAAGTCAACTGTGGCAATCCTGTACTGTAAGGAACTTCTTGGTGCTTATTCAAACTGTCCAGAGGAAGGCTTGCTGGGGCACAGCTTGCTGGAATTTTCACCACTCTTGTAGTGAAACACAATTTATGAATTTTATAATCCCCCTTCTGAGATGAAGCAGGTATATCATAACACCCTACAAAAATAAAGAAGCCATTAATCAGGTGTGAACCTGGAATAAAAGGAATGTAGCCTCTCATGTTTGAAAGACAATAAGGTATGATTTTATTGGAAAGTCATGTATTAGAATTTGAATTGCATTCAAACATGTGAGGAATGGTGATCTACTCGATGGGGAATGGCCGTGCAGCCATTTAAAGATGATGGAGAGGAGGAGAGTGGTGAAATCAAGAGGAAATGTCAGGGGAATGTCAGTAAATATGTTACAGTAAAGGCCACAGTGAAATTCATTAGAAGGGATTCCTTGCTTTGTTGTAAACTGGTGAGAGAGGAGGAGACAAAAGGGTCACAAGAAAGGCAACAAGAAGATTGAAATATGATTTTTTTTAATCATTGTACACTTGTGTAGTCTATCAGCAGAAAACTATTGTGAGGGCACAGCTACAACACAAACACGTAAATGAGAGTCACCCTGCATCTTCAGCAGGAAAAGCCTTCTTAAGGGCTGGTAACTTTGAAATAATTTAGAAATATATTGGAAAACCATTCCTTCAATTGCAGTAATTCTTTCATGACTGTTTAATAAAATACACAAAAACAAATTTGTCACATTTAACTTATCACTTTATTTTCAGCCATCTGCTGCACATATTGGACAGATTCTTCAGGTTCTCTTTCACTGTGAATACTTTTCTGATCCTTTTGGCTTTGCCCTCACAAAAAAAAATAATGAATTTACAGGAGGCTAGAAAAAGAATTGAGAGTTTCCAAATGGTGTTTCCAAAAAATTTGAGCTCTGGTGCCACCTTGTGACTGTCGAGAACAAGGACAAGGAATAGTATTTCAACAGAAATTCAGTCTTAAACTGACACTGATTCCGAACTGTCATAATAAAGTAATTCAGCATATTGTGGAAAATAGGGGTTTTCTATCTCCCTCCTGCTCCACCATCCATTTTTTTCACACTGTTTTCAAAAAGAAAAAGTAGAAAAAAAAGAACTAGCTGATGTATTCTCAAGAGGAGAGGCAAAGAGAAGTTTCTCAAAGCACTGACACAGGCAGTTGTAGAATATGAAAAAAACCTCCAAATCCAATACATCACCATACCTTTCTAAAACCGTAACACACGTGTATGGGTGCTTACAACAAACCCTGTACTTGAAAGACTCATCTACCATGAGGTATGTCTCTCTTAGTAGCAGACTTGGGCAAAGAAGGGTGAACTTCTAATAGACACCGCTACAGAAGGTGCTATGGCAAGGTGATACAGCTAAACAGCCCTGTGAGTCTATCTAGCATAAAGATAAAATGACATAAATTTGTTTCGAGAAATTAGGCTGATTTTCCATCTCCATTCCAGAGCTGACCTGTGCCAAATTCTATCAATTCTTATGTATTCTTATCAATCTTTTATTGTATGCCCATTTTGCTTCAAATCATTGGAATAATGTAGACAAAAAGTTATTTAAAATCTGGGGTTTAGTTTTTAATGTCTTGTTTTGCAACTTACTCAAGTGCCTCCTTCAGTCAGTGGGAACAAATATGGAAAAGCTAAACACAATTCTTCTACAGAGTTTAGATTTATAAAAGTGGTGGCAAGGTGCCCATTACCATATTTATTATTGTTTTGTATGCTGTTGTTCACAAATCAATGAGTCATAATATTTCTAGCATTGTCTGAATAAAGAAGGGCAGAAATTAGATCTTGTATGTTCCCCATGCTATGCAGAGCTCTACATTAAATTGTTCACTGTGATACTAATAGAGGTTTTCCGAGGAGTTGCAGTTAGTAAGTATTGCATAACATGCATTTGTGAGTGGCAATAATAACTTACGTGGGCAATTAAACTTGTTCTGCCTCTTTCAAACTCTGCTTAGTCCTTCTTATGCACATTAAGTGGTTTTAGGTCACTATAAAAAAAATTGCCAGTTGATTAATGTAATTTAATATAGGAAGAAAAATTTTTAATTTCCTATTGCTCAGTTTCATCCATTTTAAATTTCAACACTGTCTTCTTCCACAACCATCTCGTGCCATAATCTATCCTATGCTAGAACTTGGCTGCTAAAAA
The DNA here is from genome assembly GCA_013400855.1 of Buphagus erythrorhynchus. NCBI lineage: Eukaryota > Metazoa > Chordata > Aves > Passeriformes > Sturnidae > Buphagus > Buphagus erythrorhynchus. Next base: position 35,015 of record VZTT01061924.1, read on the forward strand.
ACTGACAAATATCTTAGAAATTTCTTGGGAGGCTATGCCAGGCTTCAAAAAGTCTAGTTGAATTGTAAAGGTTCTTCTGCTATTTCTGCCATTTTACAGTGAAGCTCTTCACTCTTTGTGGAGTCATATATGTTTAATTATGGGGATAATTAGGAATTTTTAAATATATTTTTCTTTGCATTGAACATTTCAGTTATATGAGTTTACTGGGAAATGAATGCTTTTCTCTTCTGAATTGGTAATATTACTTCCAAATACTTGCTTATTTAAAATAATAACTGGATATGAATAAATAATACATTGCTAATTATTCCCGCTAACACTATTCAGTTCTTCAAAAAAGACTGGAGGTTTGTGTGTGGATTTTTTTTAAATAATCTGGAATTACCATTATGTGGAATTGTTTGAAATATAGGAAGTTTGCCACTAATTGATTGAGCCAAATGCTTCTGGAGTATCTGAAAAACAGGATACTTGATATTATAGAAACTTGAAGATTTTATTCATCAATGGTTCATCTACCAGGTCTAGAAACAATGTGATAGTTAAGTATTTTTATCATACTCTGATATGAACCTCTGGAAAGTTACTGGAGCTTGTTTAATTTCACTCCACAGAACTTAAATCTTAGGATTTGGAATTTGTAATTTTATCTATATGCATATTTAGCCTACTATTAAGGAAAATGCACAAATATAGTATATGAAACTCTTACAAATATACAACTGAAAACTTATAAAGAACTCCTATTCTCCATAGATTTATTAGCAGAAAATGAACCGGGAAAAGAAAGTACTTTTAGTGAAGCATCAGTGCTGCTTCAAAGCTCTACACTGGAGAAGAATTTAACTTTTCTCTTTGATGCAGAATACAAAATGCTTCTGTAAGACACAGTTTGGCTGTAGGTAAATTGTCCATACTGCCTAAAACCACTAGATGTAGCTGTTGATGCTTTCAGCAGGAAGAACCCACATACCCAAACACACACCCGCACTTGCCTGCCCCCCTTCTCCTCCCCTTCCCCAGCTGGATATTTGTTGGTTCATGTAAGTGATGCTTTGGATTTTTAATTTTTTTAAGCAAATCTTCATATTGTGGCTTTCCTTAAAATTCTACATAGGTCTTTTTGCAGCCTCTGAATTTGTCAGTCTCTCTTCATTACACATGATACAAGAAGTAGTGCAAAATTTAAACATGATATGACTTTTCATGAATTAATTATAAATAATGATAATTTAAAATAGCTTAACACATATGCTTCCAGCAATTGGCCTGACATTGTGACTAGAGTGGTACGGGGCAGTTTTCTCTGGCAGCATTGATGCATTTTACAAAGCTAGGACATGGCAGTAATCTGATGAGCTGCAATTGCCACAATACCAGATGGATCCCTGAAAATAGGAGTCCTGTACTAATCAGTCTAGATTATTGCATTCAGTGGCCCCTTGCCAATATATCAGGGAATTCTTGTAGAACTGAATCAAAATAGATTATGAGATTTTATTTTCAGTTACATCTATAAATGCAAGTAGATCATCAATGCAAGAAACCACAGTGAGAGGATTATACGTATTTAAGGAAATCCAGAAGCAAAACTAGAGGAATTTTGCCATGAGATACTCTAGAACTCAAAGTAAAATTAATCCCTGAAGAATTAAGTTAATAATGAAGTACACTGGTTCCTTAAGCATCATTCCCTGGTCAGCCAAGGCAAATTCACTGCAGTCTCTGAGCCAGGAGAAAAACAGCAGCTGTTTTACCCTCTCTAGTAGCCTAGTCCCTGCTGCTCCTGACCTCAACATAGTTTTGCCCTCTCTGTGCCAATCTCACAAAAGAAGTTGTTTCCCCTCTCCTCTTCTTCCCTCCTACTTCCTTCCCTCCCCTCATATTTAGGATAGCTGCTGCCATTGGGGGGTCTAGGTCTTAAAGTTGAGCTGTATTACAAAATATGTACACAGGTCAAAGAAATTGTACAGAATACCACCGAAATGTCTATGAAGCAAAATAGGTGAATCAGGGTATAAAAAGTAAATTTTTTACTTCAGTTTCCCCCATTGTACTCAATCTGTGCTTCATAACAGGGATCTGTTTTTCTTGAGTCATGAACTCTGTGCTGCTGCCTCTCATAGAGGTACAACAAAACAATTCTAATTTGTATGTTTATGGTACAAAAAGTCATGAAAACAAGCTCTCTATGTCTGTACCATTTTTGTGTAGTCCACAGGATGATTTAAAGTCTAGAGTGCTCAATTTTCAAATTTTCTTTAGATACCAGGAAATGCCAACAAAACAAACCACTGCAGTTTAGAAGTTCCAGCAATGACTCAGTCATTTTATTTAAAAAAAGGAAAAAACCCCAAATGTTGAAACCAATGTCATCTGTTTTACAGTAACCTTACAGTAACCTTTATTTTAACCAACCCCATCCAAATGTTGGGGCAGGGAAGGGTGTTGTTTGGCTTTTTGAGGTATAGTGGGTTTTTTTGTTTGTTAGTTTGGTTTTTTTGTGTATTTTTTCCCATTGAATTAAGAGGAATTCATTAAGAAATTTAAAAATTGATTCTGAAATACAGTTGTTTACTGCCATACAAAGGTATTTACTTGGAAAAGAATTGCAAATACAATGCATTACAAACATTCTTGATTTGTTTAAACTGTCTACTCTCACTTTGACTACTGACTAATTTTTGCTATGATTACAATTCATCGGTTGATCCAGTTCAAAACAGATGTTGCACTCATTTCATGTACCAACAAAGTTTAAATATGGCTGAAGGTCTGCTCTGTCCCTTGTTAATTTTCTGGTCCTTGGACTGGTGGAATAAGTGACTCTTTTCTTCATGGCACCTGCAACCTACAACAGGAAACCCAGTTGCATATACATGGCACTCACAGTCAGTTCTTAGGACTGGACTGCTGGTGGAGAAAAGTAGGATGCAGGTAGTGTGATCTATTTACAGCTTAATAGAAAGGCAGCTGCATCCAGCATCAGAGTTGGATTCAACAGCCTCTTGAGGATGTTGTAGGGAGTACTAAAGTGATTTGGTCTAAAAGTTACATGTGCCTGACCCACTGTGATGAGCCTGACCTTTGATAAAAAGCTTGTGAGATACAGGTCAGTATAAATGCTTTGAATCTGGACCAAACAGAAATACGGGAACAGTCCAGGTTCAAAAAGCAGTCCTAAATTACAAACCTAGACTACTGTTACATTCTCAAATAGCTTGTTGCCACATGCTCCCCTTTTGGTAAGACCTAACAATCTTCAAGTAGGTGAAAAGTCTTTTTGACCCTGGAAGTTTGTTTAATGCCTGTCTTAGACTGAGATAATTTAAAAAGGTGGGCAGTCTGAAATGAGTAACTTCCCTCTTGATTCCAATCAGCCTCTTCCCACCAATGATGAATGAGGTATGAGTAGATTCAAGTGAAAAAATAACCATTTAGTAACAGAATGCCAACAGGCAAGGGGGAAAAAGAGGAAATGGCACAAACTCACGAACAAAGAGACCCAAAAGGCTGGGAGTGCCCTTCCTGAGACCGTGCCCAGCAGGGACAGCCTCGGGCTTCAGGACAGAAGGACGAGATGGCAGCAGATCCCTTCAGAGAAGGCAGGAAGGAGCTCCTGGAGCAGGTCTGGCAGCAGATGGAGGGAGACCGGGTGGCTCAGCCGAGGCCGGGCCCTTCCCGGCAGGTGAGCCCTGGCCCAGGGCTCGCACTCGGTGCTTGCTGGGCCCGGCCCAGACACTCACTCGGTGTCGGTGGCCCAGCCTGGACACTCCCTCGGTGTTTGCCACTTTCTCGGTTTTGGTGGCCCAGCTGGTCGCTGCCAGGGCCACCGTGCTGCTGCTGCCAGTGCCTCGACTGTGGATGGGCACCTGCGGAATCCTCCCCAAGCAGCCCAAAACCCCTACTGCAGCCTTTCTGAGATGAGGAAAAAAACCCAAAAACTGAAAAGGGAAGAAAAAAACCTTTGCCTGAGCAAAGACCAAAGAGCACGTGAAGCAAACACCATGTGCAAAGCAGCTCCCCATGAGAGACAATTTTAAAAACACCCGTGTTAGCACCCTGAGACACGCACAAGGTATTTGGCTGTACATTCTTACAGACACAGTAACAATTTTTGGGCACAATAGATATGGAATACAATAACATTATGGATCACGAGAGAATGCCTCATAAGGCAAAAAAAATTTAAAAATACTAGCACATGGCTGTTGGTGTTTAGCATGGACTCATTTGCTGGTACACATGGACTTAATGATGTTTCAACCAAAATTAAAATTATCTTTTTTCTTTATATGTGACTTTTTACAAGTTAGCATTAGCAATCTTCACCAGAACTAAAATTTCCATATTCTGTTAAGTGAGTACTTAACAAGAATATATTTTCACAGTACTGTTTATAGTATTCATACGTTGAAATAAGCAGATCCAAGAAACAAGGAAAAGATCAGCACAGCTACACAGTATCAAGTTATCTTAATAATATATCTAAGCATGTCCTCACACACAGTAGTTATCCATTGATGTTACATTACAGATTGCATCCCCAAAATTACTGTCAATCATCGTTTAACATGGGAGTGTCCTTAGAGCTCCCCCACAGATCCTTGCCAGCTCTTTGGCTCCCATTAGTCTCCAAAGTCTGCCTTAAAACATCTAACAATTTTAATAATGAAGCCATTCAGCACATTGTTTGCTGTGGGATGTAGAAAGCATAGTTGCTTTCATTTTACTGGAAATATTCATGAAAGCATGAGAACACACTGAAATCCAGAAAATACAGAAAAGTGACACCACACCCTCTGTAGCGCTGCTGAGGACTGATGCTGAGGCTAATGACATAGGTGGGGCAGGAGCTGAGAACAGCCAAGAGTGGCTGTAGATATGCCTTTTCCTTTCTGATTTTACGTATCTTTTCAGATTGGTTTCTAATTCCACTGACAGTTTTGGAGCACATCCTGAAGCAATTTGAAGCCATTTCCAAAGCAGGGGCTATGTTTTCACGCTTGTTCTGGACTCATGGGAAATTTTCCTTAAATTCTCTGCTTTCCTAAAGTGCCCAGCCTGTACTCGGGAATTCCCACTCCTTCCAGGATGTCATCCTTTAGAAATTGCAGAAGAGTTAAAAGGCTAATTTGTGTTGCACATGTACATCCTAGAGACAGCAGCTGTCTAATTTTTTAATGGAACTGTATGTTTTGGTGCTGAAGAAATATAACTACTCCCATAACTGATTCACCAGGTGCCAATGAATAGAGACAATGGTTCAAATTAATTTTAATTTAATTTTGCCCCTCTACCCAAGAATCTTAGTTCTGTGGTCTTTTAGATACAGAAACAGCAAATTAACAAAAATGTGATAGCGAATATCATTGCTTATGAAATGTATCTCATGAAATTTGATTTTTCTTTTCAGAAGAACAGTAAATTAAAAATGGAGATAAAAATGGCTGGAAGGGATCTCTGTAATTTTTCAATTTTCCTGCATCCTTGAAGGAAAGCTTAAGACAAATGGATGCCAATAAAACCCATAGAAAATACGTATCTAACATTCCTACTGGCATTGTAAGAAATGTGTATTGCTTTGTCTGGCTGTGTTCTGAGTATGAAATACTCCTCCATCTCCCTACCCACTAAAAAGATATTCAAGTCTTTTCTGAGGTAATCTGTCTCTTTTTTTCTAATTTTGCATCAAAGTGAGAAAGTCAGCATAACTACATCTGATACATATTCAGACATTGTGTACAACATACTGGTAAACAAGCACATGGTCCTGCAAATTATAGAATATTTAATGATTGACAATTGATTGGAAAGAAAATGAAAAAAAGCAAATACTCATCGCAAACTTTTCTTATACTCTCAAATTATTATTCTCTCTGTGAAGCCAGCTGCTTTTTCTAATCCAATGCAAAGTCATAATGGCAATTTATTTGCAATAAGCACCAGATAAGTCTCCACTCTTCAATGTAATGTCTCTGGAGGTGAAGCAGCCAACTCTGTTTCTAAAGCTGAAATTCACAGTTCAGTTCCCACTTCTTCTGAGCTCACTGACATCAACAGATTGCATTTGTCTAACTCTGCAGCTCCTAAAAAAGCACTAAACTCCACATTCTAGTCTGTTGTGGGTTTTAGTTCATCTGGTTGTTACTATTCTGAAGGATGCTTAGGGGAACACTGTACTATGCTGTCTTCAGTTGTGTCTGGACTGCTGCTTTCACAGGGATAAAGGTGAGAAGAGTACTTGTAAGCAAACAAAATACCAGAGTGGGCAGAATCTGTTAGTAGCAAATTAAAAGAGGCAGTAAACAGGTAAGCCTGTCACAACGACATTGTTTTCAGACACAGCTACAGAAATATTTGGAAGCCAGAGGAGAATCAGGTTGCAATGTGACAATGAGAGGCAGTGGGGGCTGGGGGGAAGTTGCAGTTTCTTTCAAGTGCCTATGAAAAAAAGTTCCTGTTCCCATCTCTTTAGAGCCAGGGCTGTCCTTTCTTTTTCCAGCTTGTAATTACAGTGACATAAAATAAGCAAAGACAGTGGTAGTCAGTCAGCACCCAAAAATCTATTGTAACATCTTTTATCTGCATTCTTGACATAGGTAAAATGTTAGAGTTCGGCATAAAATGACAAGAGAATAAAAAATCCCAGCAACAAAGAATTACTGTGTTATTCTTGTGTATTAAATTGGAGTCCTGGCTGCAGTAAGAGATGGTCTAATCAGCAAGGGAACAAAATGATCTGAGGTCAGCCTCAGTGAATGACAACTTGTCAGAAAAGACATTTCAGCATCTTCCTACCATGTCCTGTGGTTGATTGTAATAGCTGTTGATTGTAATGGTAGTTTGAGCCATTTTATATTATGGGAATTGTCAAAATCTGTATGATACAGTCTGTATGACTCTTAGGTTTACAAAAATAATCATTAAAATTTGTAGCTAATACAATCCATAGCCTTCCTAAATACTAGATGGAAGCCCTCTCTTACCATACTTTCCCCCTAATTTCTGCATTTATCTGTCTTTTGCTATGCTATTATAGTGATTATTTGATTTGCACTGTTTCATTCTGAGGAACATTGTGTGGTTTGTTCGTGGTAGCAGCTTGTCATAACCTAGGAGAAGAGTCTCCTGCTGTTATGTAAATAACATTTAACAAAGCCTATGCTAGAATGACACCTTAGACCTCCAGATAACACATCATTACAAAAGGAGCATTTAGAAATTTGCATTTGATGCTATTTGTATAGCCGCTTCCAAGATACTGGCTTTTTGCTGCAATTTTACATTATTTTATAGCTGAGACAAAATACTAAAGAGCAATCTAAAAAAAGATCGTTCTTCACCTTCCTCATATCCTGTTTTTATCACTGTTTTCTTCTTTTTCTTTCCCTGCTAGAACAACATATAAAACTATCCTTTACCTTCAGTTGTCCCTAGTACACAATATTTGGTACTAATGGTACTAGCATTTTTAAGTTTGTATTCCTGGGTGTGATGGTGCAACCAGCCTGAAAGTTTACAATATCATTGAACCACTATTTACTACAGCAGATGTTTCACATTTATTTTTTTTTAATAGATAAAGTTTAAAAATAATCTAGTTTTTAAAGAATATACATTGTCAGTCTGCCCCTGAATGCACCTTTCTAGCCTATTGAATATCTACAGTTGTGGCTTTCAAGTGTATTTTTGACTTTTGACCATCACTTTATTCAAAATAGCTGGTCTTTTAAAAATGAAAATATATACCATGATGAAGAGAAATAAAGTGAAACTGAAGATAGTTCAACCATAAAGGGTTTATCTGTTATATATGTTAGGGAAAAAAAAGCAAATTAATGAAAACATTTTGATGTCAAATATGTATGACATCAGTCATGTTTTTTAATGGGTCATGCTATAACTCATAAATAAATTTGATGTTTATTTCTGTTCTAGTTGCTTCTGCTTTCATTTAAACAGTCTGCAACTCTGGAGGGTTGGGATGGGCACAAGATTTCTATAATCAATAAGAAATGTGCAGCTGTTAGGGAAAAAAACTGTTGGCAAAATTAGAAAACATGTTTTCAGTATAACTCTGACTAGACTATAATATAGCTAGACTGAGTCTAGCTTTATTAAGGGTCTCTTCAAATTGAACTAGTTTTTGTATTTTAAAATTCTTTTCATAATTTCTCACAACTTCTTTTTTCCAGTTCTCCTCATGTGTCCATCACTTTGTTTTTCTTCACAGAAAAGGTATATCTGTGGGGGAAGCAGAAACGTAACCAAAATCCAACACATTCAGTTTTATTTTTTATGATGTTTAACTTAGGATTTGCTTTCTGAAGTTATAATTGATTAAAGGAAACTAATAAAACATTGTGCTTTTCTACTGCATTTTTATTGGGAAGGAAAAGTAAAGAGAGTAGAAATTACAAAAAATGCAAAACTCATAATTAAAAAAACTTGTTTTTCTAAAGAAACATTGTAGCATCTTATGTGAAAATTAGGTTTTTAAAAGAAATTAGGTTTTTCTGAACCCTTAGTATGGATGTTAACAGAGATACTTCCAACTACTGTAGGTATTAAAGAGGAGACAGAAGCCTTATCATGCAATAACAGAAAAGGTGATTTTCATTCATTAGGAAAGTGTAGTCATTAGTGTTTGCCTATTGGATTCTTTTCCACAACAAAAAGTATATGTGCAGAATCCTTACTAAAAATGAAATAGTAATAACAATAATGATAATAATAATTCCAGACTTGCATTGACAATAAAGTCAATTAACAAAACTAGTGACGTAACACAGAGTAAGAGTAAGAACATCTCAGCAGGAGGATATTTTTCTTGACATTTAAAGTTTGAGTCCATTGTATTAAAGAAAAGGAGAGCTGTGAATGCAGAAAAGTGGTATTTATGATGGAGGGAGCTGACCGTTGTGATAGCTAGATATTTTAATTATAAACTGTGGCTCGGTCTTCTCATTTTTACGGTTTGAAGGATTTACTTGCATCAGCCTTATTTACAGCCTTTCTCCCACCCTAAGTTTTTCACAAGCCAGACTCCTCTGTGGAGATCCTGTGAGGTCTGTCTCAGTTTTTCTACATTTGTTCATCTTTAAATATTTACACTGTGATTAAGAGACAGAGATCTTTCTAGCAGTGATCTTAGTCTTATCATTATCTTTTTGCCATATATAATTAAAACGTAATTTTAAGAATCCAGCTACTTTCTGTTTAAATACTAAGAAGCAACCAACATCCTCCCTCTCAAAAAATCCATCCACCTGAAAAAAAATCCCAAAAGCCAAATGAACTCCTTTTTTTTCTTTTTCTCATCCTCATCTTCTTCCTCTCCCCCCCTCAATGAAGACTGATAACTACCTGTACTCTGTATGCTGTGACTTATATTGTACAACCGCAGCATGTAATCAAAGCTGACAGGTGAACCCCCAAGCAAAATTATTTTCTGTTCGTGAATAGAAAAAATTGGAAAAATATAGGCAAAACCATGCAGCTAACACAGATCACAGATCCTAGAGAAACACTGTGTTATGCTTTCTCACTATTAAAAAAGCACTTACTGTAAGAGAATCTCATAAAGGGAAGAACCCCAAATAATATTTTCCAGAGATTTTTTCTTTCTGAAACTATTTAAAAGAAAGAGGAAGTTCTTTCATTTTTTTTCCTCTCTCTATGTCCTTTTGTACCTTTTCCTATTTTTTTACTGTGTGACAGTATATATTTTGATCTGATTTGAAAGTAGTCAAGGGCAAGAACAGAAGGAAAAGAACTTTTGATTTTAGATCTACACCAAAGCTCAGTGACTAGGCAGGAAGACAACCACAGAGCCTAAGAGAAAATCAGAGAAAGAGAAAATTGGCCACAACCAACATGTAAAACCCCACACAGATTTCTAAAACATGAAGAAAAATTGAAATAGAATTTGATTTCACTGTGCTTCCTCCTGCTGCTCTCACTGTTGAATTCAGTGTTACTGAGAAAACCCAAATCGCAATGCTGTTCTTATCCCTCAATGAAAAAGAAAAAGGCAATGGAAAAGGGGAAGGGGAAGGGGACAGGGAAGGGGAAAAAAAGGTAACATGACTGTTGGTCTTTGTATAAGAGTTTCTCATCAGGAAACATTAGCAAATCATTTTTGCTTTCTGTATAGCAGACAGTGGAAAAACAGGGAAGAATCTCTTAAAGGTTTTTGTTCAGGTCACCTTACTCAAGTAAATAAACTTTTAAGAAACATCTGTGTAAATCTTCTAATGGCTTACAATAGTTTAAGCCTGGCTACAGGAGGACCTTATCTTAAAAGAGATGCTGTTTTCCTCTTGCTCATGAAATGTACACCAGGAACTTGCTTATGTTTCAACACTAACTGGATTAAGAATTCCAACTTTGTAATTTTGGGAAAAACTTTACAATATCTTGTATGCTAACCAAAGTAGAGAGTAGAATAATTTTTTTTCACTCTGACATATTCTTGCAATGTCTTTTTAACTTCATTTTGAACCTATAGAAGAACAGTGATTTTTTTTTTTCATTAGGAAGATACTTTTGCCTGTGTACATGAGCACATTTTTTATTGTTATTGAGGTGGATATTAATATTTTATATTCTGAGGGGAAGAAAACACGTTTCAGCAATAAAACACAGAAAACCAAGGACTACTGGTCTAGGTTTATAAACATACAAAACTTACGACAAGTTTTAGGTATCACAATGCTACATACATTCATGCCTGTACATGAGAGTGTATTTTGGTGGGCTATAGCTTTTCTCTGCTGAAGGAATCAGAGGATAGTAATGAAAAATATGAGAGTTCAGTAAATAATTCGAGCCAAAACCATAGAGCATAATACCCATCCACTTCTCCATTCTGTGACAAAATTTAATATAACATTTATTGCTCATTCCTGCTTTTAGGGTTGATGTTGTGACCTGATGACACTGTTCATTCTGCAAAGTGGTAACAGAACACAGTAAATATTATGGTTGTTCTTTCTTTTTTGTTTGTTTGGTTTTTTTTTTTTAATTATTATTATATTTTTTGTTTGGTTTTTTTTTGTTGTTGTTGTTTTTGGGGGTTTTTTTGGGTTTTTTTTTGTATTTTTTTTTGTTGCCCCCCAAGATTCACTTAGAAGGCTTGAAAAGAGCTACTTCAAACACCTATGAAGAACCTGGGCAAAGAATCTATCTCTTAGTTTGACTTAGGTGCATTGTCCTTTAGGGGATATCCTTTTTATACTCCCACATTATGAAGACAAGGGAGAATTTTTTCCTCAGATTCTTCCATTTCACTGAATATTGCAATCACAGGATGAGTTCTTAATATTTCTGTTCTACGGTTTGAAAATTCCACTAAGTCTAAGCACAGATTTTTCTTCTTTTAATAAATTTTTTTTGCTAATTCAATTATAAAATATTGTAGGTTTATAATAATTTGGGGAAGACATGGTAAAAACTTGGGAGGTGTCATTCTTAAAGAGAAAAGACATGAGAAGCTGTAACCAGATCCTACATATGTGAGACTAAATTAATGCCTGTTTTATGCTGGTAGCCAGTAGTGGGATCCCTTAGGAAGAACTAGGAATGGAGCTTTTATTCAGGCCTGAGCATAGTGAATGTAAACATTTGGAACCAAAGAATATTTTCATTTCCAAGGGAGATCAAAGGGAGTATTCAGTCCAAACCCTACTCAATACAGGCCCAGTTAATATACCTTGCTCATGTCTATGCCCAGCTAAATTTTGAAGGTCTGTGAGGAAGGTCATTTCACACCATCTCTGAGCAATCTCTTCCACTGCTTGAACCTACTCACAATGAAAAAGTTTTTCCTAGGATTTATCCAGCATTTCCTAACATAGCTCCCAGCTTTGTTCTCCTTCTATCTTCTTCATTAGGCATCTGTGGACAGCCATCAATTCTCTGTCCTGCCTTTTCTTTTTTTTGGAGGCCAAACAAATCTAGCTCTCGACACTCTTTGCATGTCCTGTGCTCCATCATCCTGAACAGTGTGGTAGGAAGAATCACGTGTGTGGCTTGTTTGCCTCATTTGTTGCTAGTTGGATTTCCCTCATTTGGAATTACTGCTGTGGAAACACAGTCAATCAAAACAAAGTACACTTGCTGTGTGCATATAGGTAATTTATATAGAGCACTACCTTTACATTTAAAACAGATGATGAAAAGGACCTTTGTGAAAATATGAAAGCATACCATTTTCAGTTTGTCCTTTTAATTTAATTTACAGGAAAGTTTATTTTTCCAGACTGCTACCAAAGATTTTTTCTGCTGGTAGAAACATTAGTGAGCCTAAAATGTTAGTTCTGTCACTGGACAGAAATGTTTTTCTGTCTTTCTTCTTTTTTTCAATCAGGATATGATCTTGGAACATAACATTTTCATATGTATTTATTACATTCGTTGAATTTTCAGACAAAAGTTTCTGGATTTAAAATTACTGTTACAGAGTGTTCAATTTAATGAGGTACTAGAAAACATTTGCCATGTAAAAATACACATTAGGAATCCTGAAACTGATTAAATGAAGATGCTCTTGGTGAAGGTTAGCCATAATGAAGGTTATTTAAACAGTCTGTGTAGCATCAGTAACAGCTGGAATACTTGATATTGACAATTTATTTCTGAGAAAACAAGTTTAGTTCTTGAAAAAAGGATTTAGTTCTTGAGCTGCCAGAAAACAAGTGATTTTTTTTCACCTTGGTGAGAATTTGGCAGAAGGATCTGTCCTTAAATACCTGGTATTTTACCTGTGCCAAGAGATTAATGGAGGAATCAGGGCTGAAATGAGCACTTTCTCTACAACTGCAGTATTTTAGAGATAATCCCCTTCTGCAATTTTCATTAATATTTTTTAGTAGTGCTGCTTCTTGTTATTTTGGTTTTTGTTTTGTTTGGTTTTTTCCTAGGGTGTTTTACATTTCCTCTGTTTCCCCTGCACCTACTTTTACTGCTATCCAGTGACCATTTGTCACATTAAAGGCATGACCATTTTCTTAGCAACTCTAGATGGAGATTTTCTTCGGAACACTACATGGTTATAGAAGGCACACACAGCTGTAGTTGCTGGAGGCAGGTTTTGAAACACAGCCCTGCAGTTATTAGAAGGCATATCCTAACATCAAACTCCAGAATTTTATTCATCAGGCTATCCAGTCGGGTAAAATATATGGCTTTGAAATCTGAGAAATGTTTAATATGAAGTTTCTGGTGGTACCACTCCCCATAGATAATCAGAATTTTACAAATAGCATTTTTCAAAAACTATGGCCTAATTCCTAACCAAGATCTTTTCTGTTTCAGTAAGATGTTACAATTACAAACACAACTATTACCAGAACAGTTATAGGGAAGATGAGGTGCTCGTTATGTTAAGAGAAGACAAGAAAGAAGGTGTTCTTGGTTAAGACAACAAGCAGCTGAGTTATATTGAAAAGGGATAAATTCAACCAGGTTCAACTGGACTTTGGCCTTGTTTCAAGACTGTTGATATCTACGTATTTTTGAACCTCTATGTTCTTATGCCTATGTCCAAGATAAATTTTCTTTTTCCTGTTTCCTCAAGGACTACATGTCAGATGTGATTGAAGCCAAGCTCAGACTCATACTCTGTTCACAAAACTGAGACAGAAAATCAGCAGGTGTATTCCTACAAATCCTTTCTGATTTCAAAATGCAAAGCATCAGATCCTCTTGGCTGGAAAATTAAATGGGAAACAATTTACACTCAGGAAAAGAAAGGCGTCCTATTTTTCACTTTAGAATCCAGAATAAATCTTCTCTTTCTCTTTTTAAATTTTTTAAAGCCAAAATATTATTGTGTTTTTGTATTTTTTTAAATAGACAGGAAAAGTCTGTTTATTTCAAACAGAAGAGCATTATGAAGCAGCAGATCATCTGTGTGGTTGCATAGCTTTCTAAAAGAAGAAATACACATAGATGAAAATTCTTGATTTGATTTTTTTTTCCTTTTTTCTATTTTTACAAAGTCGAGGAAGTCTTGGTTTTTGTTATAGTCTGCTCATTCTTCTATACTAAAAAAAAGAAATTCTAAGGGACCTGTGGAAGATAACTAGGCAACATTATTTACAAACAAGGAAAAAAACTTGTAATTTTTTATGTTTCAAACCTGGCTGATAAGTACATAGTTCTCTATTTTTCTCTTGCTAAATTGATTCATTAGAAGATGTACTATAGCTCATTTGCAATTAATTGGATTAAATGAGAGAAGATGATTCAGAAAGTGTTAGAGATACCATAGATGAGAGTATAATGGACAGCCAGTCTGCTCATTTTTCCCAGGAATGATGGACTATAAATAGCTGCCTTTTGCCCTCCAGTACACACATTCAAGTCCCATTGAAGTCAGCAGTGCAGAAATCAATGGGAACTCTGTGTGTAGGTATCAGAGCAGATTTTTTGTTCAACAAAATGCTTTGTACTTAGTATAGGAAGATCTAGAGATTATAAGAAATCTGAAATGTTCAGAAGAGTAATATCACCTATAAATCCAGCTAATCTTACTTTGTATATTTGACTGCACTAGGGCATTCTTAACATATGTATACAATACACATCAAAATAGATCTAAAATAAGCATACATATACATAGCATATTTTACCTACATTATAAGTTATATTTTTAGCAGAAAATAGAGTGTGTTTTTATTATTTATTTCAGTTATGATTATTTTTTGTCTTTTCCAATTCTTGTACTTGTATTAGAGGCATTATTCCTCTTACTTGGACTGTGTTCTGAGCATGTTTACACATTGACACTAGCTTCAGCCTTATATTTGTGTCTGCTTTCTCCCGTTCAATCTTCTGGACACAGAGAATTGCTCATTTTGCCAAAGAATGAGTTCACAGGATCATAGAATCATTAAGATTGAAAAAGACCTCTAAGATCATTAAGACTGAAAAAGACCTGGAAGACCTCAAGATCCAACCATTAACCCAGCGCTACCTTGTTTACCACTAAACAATATCCCCAAGTTCCACGTCCAAACACCTTTTGAAAACTTCCAGGAATAGTAATTACACCTCTTTCTTGGACAGCCTGCTCCAATGCCTGACCATCCTTTCAAAGAAGAAATACTTTCTGATATTCCCCTGGTGGAACTTGAGGCCATTTCCTCTTGTCCTGACACTTGTTACTCAGGAGAAGAGAACTGATCCCCACCTGTCTTCAGCCTCCTTTCATGTGCTCGTGGAGAGGGTTAAGGTCTTCCCTGAGACTCCTTTTCTCCAGGCTAAATACCCACAGCACCTCATCCACTCCTCATGTGATTTACCCTTCAGATCCTTTCCCAGCTCTGCTGCCCTTCCCTGGACTCTCTCCAGTTCCTCAATGTCTTTACTGAAGTGAGGGTCCTAAAACTGAACACAGGATTAGAGGTATGACCTTACCAGTGCCAAGTACAAGAGTTCAGTCACAGCTCTGGTCCTGTTGGCCACATTCCTTCTGATCTAAGCCAAGATGCCCTTGGCCTTCTTGGCCACCTGGGCACATGCTGGCTAATAGTCTAGTGTTGTACCAGCATCCCCAGCTCTTTTTCTACTGAGCAGACTTCCAGCCATGCTTCCCCCAGTCTGTAATGCTGCAGGAGACTGCTGTGCCCCAAGGGCAGGACCCAGCACTTGGCCTTGTTGAACCTCATGCCACTGGCCTCCTCCCATCAGTCCAGCTTGTCCAGGGCCCTCTGTAGATCCTTCCTGTCCTCCAGCAGATAACACTCCCACCCAACTTGGTGTCACTGCAAACTCACTGAGGGGGCACTCCATCCCCTCATCCAGACCACTGACACAGGTGTTAGGCTGGACTGGCCCCAGGACTGAGCCCTGGGGAACATCACTGGATTCTGGCTGCCAGCTGGATGCAGCTCCATTCACCACCACTCTCTGGGCCTGGCCAACCAGCCAGTATTTCAGCCTGGCACATGTTCCCAGACATGGGAAGCCAGCTTCTCCAGGAGAATCCTGTGGGAAATGGTGTCAAAGGCTTTACTAAAATCTAAGGAAATAACATCCACAGTCTTTCTCTCATCCACTAAATGTATCATCCTGTCATAGTGGAAGATCAGTTTGGTCAAGCAAGACCTGCCTTTCCTAAATCCGTGCTGTCTGGGCCTGACTTCCTCTGTTTGTCCTGAAAATGCCATGTAATGGCATTCCAGGTGATCTGCTCCATGACTTTCCCTGGCACTGGGGTCAGACTGACAGGCNGCTGGAACTGGGATCGGACTCACAGGCCTCTAGTTTCCCAGAGCCTCCTTCCAGCCCTTCTTGTAGATGGGCATCACATCTGATAATTTTCAGGCAAGAGATCCTCTTGCCTGAAGATCCAGATCCTTGGCTAACTGATCCAGTTAGCCAAGACTGCTGGTAAAAAATGGAAAGTGGCTTGGTGATTATTCCATCAGCTCCGTTAGTACCGTTAGGTGGATGCCATCTGACCCTGTGGACTTGTGTGTGTCTAAGTGGTGTAGTAGGTCACTGACAAAATGGTTGACCTGGATTACAGGGGCTTCATTTTCTCCCTATCTCTGTTTTCCAGTTTAGGGGCTGAGTGCCCTGAGGACAACTGGTCTTACTGTTCAAGACTGGGGCAAAGGCATTAAGTTTCTCAGGCTTCTCCTCATCCTTTGTCATTATGTTTCTGTCTACATCCAGTGAAGGATGGAGATTCTCCTTAGCTTTCCTATTGTTGATGATGTATTTTTAAAAACATTAGTTGGGTCTTTTACAGCAGTAGCCACATTAAATTCTACCTGGGCTTTGGTATTTCCCCTGCAAGAGAAAAAACAGATCTTCTAACAAATTAAAATCAAAGTGTGGATTTTGAAAAGCAGAAAATTTAAATTGAAAGAAAACACTAGGCAATCTGGGACTATCTGTATCTTCCTTTATGGAACTTGTTTGCACTTATAAATACTGTCTGTGAATCTATTTATATATACTTTATATATT
>VZTT01061925.1:14246-27188 GCA_013400855.1 Buphagus erythrorhynchus
TTTACATTTTAAAATTTTCTACTTAAATGAAATAATGTTTTTATTTCAAGACATACACACAAAATACTTTTGCCTTTTTTTGCAACAGGAGCACCTCAAACACAATGCAAATTATTTTAAATTATTTTTTTCTATGTAGAGTTCAACTTGATTTTGAGTAGGAATGGTAGGGAAAAGAATTTCCTCTCATTTTAATAAAGCACCTTTTATTTTCCATTTTATTGGTTCTCTCTAAATGATACCTCTGAAATACAGTACTATTACGCTGAAGTGACTTTTGACAAAACCCACTGTGAAAAAATAATCAGAAAATCTAAATCAGAATAATTTTCTACTGCAAACTTCTTTTAATAGTACTGTACACTCTGTAGTAAAATGTCAAAATGTTAAAGTTACCTAGGGCAATAATATAGGCACATATTATAGTATTTTCAATATAGGCAAATGTATACTATTTTCTCCAAGCACTTGTGTAAATATGGAAGTTTAAAGAATATGTGGCCTTGAACAGTCAGAAAAACTGAAATATTCCTTTTTGCACAGAGATCTCCATCAGATGGATGAAGAAATCCTAGTAATGCATGCAGCAGGCTGCTTACATAAATTAAGTCAGGCACAGAAGAACTTTTCGGTCCTTATTAACAGGCAATCTTTTAGATTTCTCACACATATTTGTTATTAACAGTATAAAGAAGGACAAAAGCCTGAAAAAAGCCCATGCAAAATGAAGTCGTGAATTACAAGAAATTTATTCTGGATCAAGTACAGAAATAAGGCTGCTAATCTTGCCTATGACTATTTCAAGTTTTGTTTTGTTTTGTTTTTTAATCAGGGCCTCTATAAATACAGCCAATTGAGAGTTTGCCAACCATTTAACAATGTTTGGCAGCTTCACCATCAGAGACAACCACCAGATTCCTTACCTGCTAAGTATTTAATATTATCAAGTTTGTGCGATTCGAGCATTGTTTTCAGATCCGCAACTTCTGTGTCTATTTTTCTGTCAGTTTGGGTCAGAGCTCGGTCTTGTTGTGCGTGCTAAAAAGCAAAGCAGCAAAATTATGCAATTTGAACACCTCCTAGTTTATTTAGAAATTTAACCCATCCCTTCAAGTTGTATTTTTGCTTCCTCCTTAAATGCATGTTAATTTGTATTCTTACAGAAGTTACAGAATATTCTGAGTTGGAAATGATCCACAAGGATCATAAGTCCGACTCTGCAGTGAATGGTCTGTACAGGGATGGACAGGATGGCTTGTACAACCTTGGCATTACTAGCATCATGCTCTAACCAACTGAGATAATACAGGCCTTATTCAAAGAGAACAAGTTCCTTCTTAGCTGGTTATATCCAGGAAATTGAATAATTTGGTGAACTTAGGAAATTTATGTGATTACATGTTCCTTAACAAGTAACCTAGAAACTGGCAGAACTGGATGCCTTATCTCAATCTAACAGCATAAACATTAACTTCAATCTGTCATTCAGCCCACTGACTAAAGCCACTGCTCAATTGTAAAAGCTACTGAGAAGCCTAAGAGCCTCTCGTGACAAAATTACACTGGAGCAGAGAGATTTATAGATCATTAGAAAAACCAAGAATTGGTCTTCTGTTGTAGAAAAGCATGTCTTTGTCTTGCAATGAATTTTACCACAAAATCAGTTATAAATTCAGAATTTGATTATGACAGAAGACAGGACTTCTGCTAAAAAATATGGGATAGAATTATTACTCAGAAGAGACTGAAAAATCCAACTTGTAAACTAAGAACAACAGCTGCTGAGTTGCTGATATTTTCAAATCAGCACTACTGAAATATTGTGAATCAGTTAATGATTTACTGCTAGATGACTTCCTAGGGATAATTCCCTAAACTACAGAAAGGAAAAAAAGGTAAGTAGTAGTTCTTGTTAAAGACCTCCTCTAAAACAAAGGCAAATCAGTCTAGCAATGAGTTTCTCTCTAAACACAGGGGAAAGAATTAATTTCACATTGTGAGTGGAATTTCATCCACAGAAAATACTACATGCATGAGGTTTCAAAACAAAGTGACTACTGAACAGCTCATATATATATATACATGCAGAGGATCTAATAATATATATGAAAGCCTTTTTATTCTGCAGACACTTAAATTAAAGTGCATAAGGACATCATCAAGTCCAAAAAGGATACAAGGTCTATAACACAAGTACAAAAAGATTGGCCGTGTAATAATCAGCTACGAAGTTCTTACCAATTCCACTATTTCTGTCCTCATTTCAAGTAGTTTTCTTTCATTAAGTGAATACTAGAAGGGAAAAAAAAAAAGTTAAACATTATGCTGTCCGTAATTCCCTTTTTTTTTCCACTTGAAAGCATGTTTCTTTGTTTTACGTAGAACACATAATCTGGACAACAGTATTGTCTGATAGCACTTGGCAGACAGCATTGTAGGGCACCTGCTATCCTTTTGAAAAGCACACCTCAGAAATGTGAAGTGCAACAAGTTCTTCAGACGTTCATCTTCCACAAAAACTGCATATATTAGTAAGCAGCTGGAAGAGAGGCTGGCAGATCTGCTTCTCTGAAAAGCAAGGACCTATGACTCTAAACAGTAACTCTGGAACAGCTGACTAATCCATTGAGTGTACAAGCACAACCAAGGCTGAACCATCTGCTGCCTTCAGGAAGGGGAGAACATTTAAATCACATCAAACTCAGCTATCAACAAAATGTTTAGCCAGCACTGTATGCACTCACAATTTGAATTGTTCTGACCTCTGTCATTTCATGGTATATTTGTTAAAAACAGAACATCTATATTGCACATGAACCCTTTTGTTTGTGGATCATCAGAAGCTGTGGTTTATTTTTAAGTCATGGCCATTTCAGCTCAACTAAAAGTTAAATCCAAAATAAGGAGGCATACCTTTAAGGCAGCCTTTCTGACTGATGAACAGGCTTGATTTACCTTGACACCTATAATGGTTCCTGCCCCACTACTGGAGCAATTAAATTATTCATAGACAACTGATAAAGCACCAGTCTGCAGTGAAGAGTACTAAGGTCATCAGGCACCCATCTCAGAATCCTGAGCTGAACACCAATAACCTTATCTATTGATAAGGAATATCAAAAAAAGTGGAAAGTCACCTTATTTTTCCTTCACTCTGGAAGCTTATTTAATTTTAACATTAAAATCAGATTCATCTACATAAATGCCTCAGCACTGAAAAACATTCCTTAAAGATCTAGAGCTCGGTTTGGACTTTTGACTGATCTCAAGTTGAAGCTAAAAGACAGAAGTCTACAAATGTAGAAAATTACATAAATAACAGTATGTCTATAATTAATGGAGTCACTAGATTCTGCAAAATGAAGACAGAGTTAAAAAAAGAAATTCAGACACTTTATATAAATCTCCATTTTTGATAGTGTCAAAATGGCAGAATATTTATAAAATAATCTAATCAAAATTATGTTTTGGTAGAAATGCAAGAATTGAACCTCATATTGAGGAATTGATCACTGTCAAAAGAACCATGAGAATTAAAATAATTTTATGGACTGAAATAGTTCATCTGTTTTGCTTTAAATAGATGCAGTTAGCCAAATACACATCTTCTGAATGATTTATATTCTACAAGCTTCTTTCTGGATGTTTCTTAAAGTTTTGTTTTGTGTTTAGAACTCTCTAGGTCAGACTCAAGGATTTTACTCTTAGGTTTAAGACAGTGAAACTGGCCTTTTACAGCAAGCCATCATCACATCTGTAACAACATAAACATAGCGCACAAAAAAACAAGAAGGAAGGACAAAGCTAAACCTCCTGCTCTGAAATTCAACGGGGAGATTTCCCCTTAAGTCCACGTTTTTCACAGAGCAGGAAAAATTCAATTTTGTCAGATACATCTTGAGGTTTTTAACAGCAAGCTTAGAGGCACTATTGTCCATGAATGCATGAATATATACAAGTTTCTGTACTGTACTTCAAGTTTTAAAATCACATCTGTACACTGAAGACATAAATCACAACCTAAAGTGATGTGCACTAAGCATTGTAGGATTCTCTGAGAAATAAAGTAGAAGATACTAAAAGCAGAAGAGACTAAAATAATAAATTATTAAAAAAATAGAAGATAAAGCATTTAGAATTTGAAACATTAGAGACTGCCAACATCAGTGTAGGCAAATTAAGAAATTCTTTTTCAGCACTTATTCCATGTAAAACTGAAGGATAAGAACATTTTACTTATTGCTTCAAGTTAAAACAATTAAAACTTCGGATATTTTTCTTCTGAAAAGTAACTTAGTAAGAATGCACAGTAACCTTCAATTATCCTTAGGGTTTTTTTCACCAAGCTGGATATTCAGTCCTTAGTCACATAATAATTGAAGTAAATGCAACAATGATGCTGTGCCTACTATAGAAAATAGTGGTTTACATCTTTCCCCCAGCTCAGCATATGTGCTACAACCTGCTCCCCATTCAGCTGCCTTTTTCCTCTTCTGTTCATGCTGGCAATTAAATGCTGGGGTGGGGGGGAGGAAAAAAAAAGAGTAGCTTCCACAGAAACTATGAAATTATAGTTGTACAACAGACTACAGCGTTGGTCAACTTTTTGAAGATAAAGTTGATATGCAGTTTGCCTTTCCTGGGCGGCAAAATAAAATTGTGTTCTATACAAAAGACCAAAGTCCAGGTGCCACGATCCTACGTTAATATACAAGAAAACATTGCTGCCTAATTTATCACTGCTGCAGTGGTTTCATATAAGTTTTGTAAGCCCAAATTATTGCAAAGCTTATCATATACACAATGACTACATTTCATATGATGTTTTGTTAAAACATTAGCATGAAGTATTAACCTTTAAACAAGAAGTCTATCTGCTCAAATTGTACTTTATTCAAGCATCTACCATGGGCTAACAGGTTGTTAGTTATTATACTAGTCACCAACACACAGAGAAGATAAATGGTATCTACTTGGACAGTTCTTATTGCCTGGATTGAAGATAAGTATTACGTCTTTATAACACACCTGGGAAAAAGGACTGAGAAAAAATAATAATAATTTAGAAAAAAAGTCATTAAAAGATCCTTCAATTTAGAAGCTGCCATTTCATTGAGATCCTAAAAGCTGCTGAAAAAAAGAATCTATGA
Organism: Buphagus erythrorhynchus; assembly: GCA_013400855.1. Taxonomy (NCBI): domain Eukaryota; kingdom Metazoa; phylum Chordata; class Aves; order Passeriformes; family Sturnidae; genus Buphagus; species Buphagus erythrorhynchus. The sequence continues at coordinate 19,397 of VZTT01061925.1, forward strand.
GAACAGAACCCTGGAGTGCTATGCATAATGCAAAAACTTGTTGATCTTCTAATTTTATATCTACATTACCCTAATTTCAGATTACATCAATTCAGATCTACCAGGTATTTCAAACCTCAAAAACAATATGAACCAGGATAACTTAAAATTTAAAAAAAAATTAAAAATTTCCAACTAGTTCCACAATTGGTATTTTCTGACTAACTAGATACAGGGAAATGAAACATCTTCAATGATGATTCAACAAAACGTGTAAACAATATTAAGTGTGTAAACTGAGAAAGAGATATAAAATAGAAAACCCACTAGGCAGCTAGTCAGCATATTAGATTAAATATGTAATATATTTAAGTGTAATGTGTTGATCCTGATGATAAAACAAGATCAAAACAGGTAAGACATACAGACCCAAACATGGCACCTTGCATATACCAGTGTAAGGACAAGTAACTTGGATTAATGCCACCTTGAAGCTGAGTGATACAATAGGTTAGTACGAAAATGCTCTTTGGGTAAGATGCTCTTAGCCAAATGTGGAGATTACTCAGTGTTGAGATGTTTCTAGAAGTAACCAAAACTTACCAGTTCTTTTACTCTGCTCTTCTCCAGGTTTAGGTTTAACTTGTTATCTGCACGAACTTTGGTAATTTCATCCTAATGAGAAAAATTGATAAAGCAGCAAGCAAGATTTTCTGTTTCATCATAAGCAGAAATAATTAGACAAATACATTGTATCTTTATTTATATAACTCATGAACATGAGCTTCTCTCCAATTAATGTATATAATTTTCAGAAGTATTAAGTATTTATATACTCCACCTGGGAAATATGATATTCTATAGTATGAATTGTATCTCAAAATCAAAAACTAAAAATTACTTTTAACCCTGAGAACAGCTACCTAAGAGCACATCCTTCTACAAATGCAGAGAAGGCTTCACACATCCTGTAACTCTCTCTAGTATCTAGAAACTCATGTCTGGCTACACCTGTAAGTTGGACTTCTTCCATGAAGCATTCTTGATGCTCAAAATAACGTTCAAAGCAGTTTCTCACCTTCCAATGTAAAAGAAAATCTGTTTCTAAAGACTACATCTAGGGTTTTCAGAAAAAAGCTATAGACATTTTAAAAGTCAGGAAATATTTACTGCATTTTTAAACATCTAGCTTTTAAAACTACCATTAAGTTGTATGCTTGCATTTGACTATCAATAGCTGTGAGTCCTGCTTTTTCTGGTGACAGCTGCCATTTTAATGCACACTCCTGGCAGGAATTCCAGCCAGATGACAGTTTGTCATGTGGCAAACTGCTGATTAGATGAATATGTGGGAGAAGCAAAAGATTGCTGATGTTCTGGGAAATTCTACTGCTAGAACCAAGTAAGCATTTCTCAAGTAGGCCAATGCCAACTCATTAGGTTAGCATTAACAATAATTAGACTCAATTTCTGTGTTTGAATTTTGAACTTTAATTAATATATCATTAGTTGTCATTTCAACAGAATACATTACAGTTTAATAAATAAAAAAGTAGAAATTTTCCTTGAAGTTTTATATTGTGTCTTTTTGTATGAGCAAGCATATAACAATGTGCCCTTGTGAGAATTTAATTTACAGTTAAAAGTAAAATATAGAGACATCTAGCTTTTAAGAAAAGATGACTCAGATCCTTGATGGTCTATCAGTGGACTACACTAACTCATTTACATGCAACTAAAACCATAAAATAAGTTACAATTCAAAAATTAGATGCCAAATGTATTTTAGAACAGAGTAAGCTTTCTACACAGATCCTGTTTTCTTATAATGGTCATTTGCTCCCAGACAAATGGGACCAAACATAATGGTCTCAAACTTCTTGGCCTTAAAAAGCCATTTAAAGACTGCTTTAAATTCTGGACAGCTAACAGGTAAGTCTTCAGAGAAAAAAGAAAGAAAAAAAACCACCAAACTAAACAATCAAAACCCCAGAGTTAGTAAGTATAGTGATTTTAAATGTATGCTGCATCTATAATGTACAGGCAGCCCTAAATGCAGAACTTCACTCAGCCTTAACTGTGACATGGCAGCTACTTTCTGAGTCGGAATTAAGGACATAAAAATATCTTCAGTTATATTTTGGTTCACCTCTTGTACTAGTCACAGTTTCCTGTCCCCATAAATGAGGTATGCATGAAAGTGCCATTTCTGCAGCCCAGAGTGTACTGTCAACAGCAATTTCAGTATCATATGTATCATAACAATTAAACACAGCTTAGAAAATAAAATTCTGAAAGTAACACTTCTTATTTTTTCCAGCTAATTAGACAGGTGTTACTTTTTAATTATATTGGTATGGTATCTTACCATGACTTGCTTCTTTATCTGTTGGAGCTCAAGTTTTATTTTCTGTGAGAATACAAAAAAAAATTTTGACTTTACTACTGTATATAAAACCACACTATCTGCAAATCTACTGAATTTGCATGATCAGTAATAGTGACTATAATCCATAATATGAAAAGGCAGGCAAACCAAGCACTATTCTATGTCCTCAGCACATGTATAGATGAAGCCACATGCATGTTTATTCAATACTGTGCCCTTCCAAACAACAGCACAAGGCAGAAATCAGCAGTGTCTCACTGGCAGCCATCCCAACACAGCCCAGGAGGCTGCTGGCTGCTTTTGCCATGAGGGCTCATCACTGGCTCATGGTCCACCTGGTGTCCAGCAGGTCTTCCCTGCCAAGCTGCTTTCCATTTGGTCACCCTCAGCCTGTCCTGGTGCCTGAGGGTACTCCCCAGGGGCACAACTGGACATTTCCATTTGTTCAACTTCATGTGATTCCTGTCATCCCATTTTCCCAGCTTGCTGATGTCCCCATGAATGGCAGCACAACTGCCTGGTGTATCAGCAGCTGCTCCCAGCTTTGGATCATCTGCAGACTTGCTGGGTGCCCTCTGCTCTGCTCCATCAACAAGTTCATTCATGAAGGTGCCACACTATCCCAGCCCCAGTCATCTCCTTGGGTAAAAGATGCCTTTCTACATCATAATTAAAAAAAGTTCTAGAGTAGCACTTTCCAAGATAGTAATTTTTACCTCATTTTCTGAACGAAGTGCTGAAAATTCACTTTTTTCCAAAATAATCATGTCCTTTTTCACACCACCAATATGGGACATTACTTGCTGAAGTGCAATTTCCTTTAAAAGAAGGAAGAAGAACCTCAGAACATATCACAACTATAATGCTTTTCCTCATTTGTGCCTACAAATATGAAAGACTATTTTGGTACCCTGATATTTTTAATTCAGCAATTTCAGGTTGATTATCCAAGTTTCAGAAAGAAAGATAGAGTGACAGTGACAAAATAAGCAAGTTAGGCTCAAACGTTGGTAACATCTGACAAAATTGGCAGTGCTAACACAGATCAGAATAATTCAATTATTAGCCTAGGAAACATTTGCTTCCAAGTCATCAAATTCTTAAGCTAGCAAAGGCATTAGGGAGAGCTGTCTCTGAGCCAAATGAAGAAAGCTGGCCTTTGGACCAAAATTCCTCAGTGCAACCATACTCTTCTGTAATTACCTCCTTTTTTGCCAATCCCTGCAAGGAATTCTCTGCCTCACTGCTCAGAATCACACACTGATGCTTTGAATTGCTCTTCTTAGTCCATTACACTGAACTGACAGAAGACAAACAAGAATTCTCTGCAACTTTCAAGGATGGAGAAGTCTGTAGACGTTGTTCTAGATCTTACACTACCCACACATGCAAATAGGAACTGCCTTCTCTACTAAAGATCTTCCTCTAATAAGTAGTTCCTTGCTTTTGATTCTGGGCTAAGACCCCTACAAGTCTGACACAGAACTCTAACTTCAGTTTTGTCACAAAATGTGATTCTACCTCGCAGCATTTTATTTCTAAGTAGCATCTAAAGACACGTCTCCAGGCTACCTGACCACAAGACTGAAAAAAATGGGTCAGTGTTCTGGACATATTACAAAAAGCCTACTTAAAAGAGTACTGCATGGACACTTATTTTCTTACTCCTCAGTGTCTCCAGATTGCTCTTGAGCTCTCTTCTCCTCAGTGGACTCAGCAAACAGAGACCAGAATCTTTCATATTCTTCCTCTTCTTCATGCCTATACATACACACACATGTAAATCTGTTTTTTCCTAAGGTTTTATCTAACCAAAGTAATATTTTGATAATAGTTCATCCACAACATTCCAAATCTTTCTTCTCTTTCTGCAGAAGCCCTTGTGCAATCAAAGACTATAAGGAAGTACAAATTTATCATGTGGCCCAGTGTTGATGGCACATACACTTCCTGAGCTGCCATACAAACCTACACATTGCATCTTAATGACAGAAAGTCAACTAAGGGTCAAATCTAACAGTCTCAGAAAACATCTACCATCAGTAGCAATATTAAATTCCACACAAAACAACTTTCATTCAAAAAAGCTAGGCACAGAAGGAGGCTGAGACTGCTTGTTGTAAAATACAACTAGCCACACGAGAAAAGGACCCTTCAACATGGCATTCCCTGAGTGATTGTGGAACAAATTTGGCACAAGAGGAGGATTGTAGGTTTGCCTACAATCTAAAAGCTACAAAGATTGGTTTGAAATCTCCCTAGATAGAAAGTGCCACAAAATCCACTTTTGCAGTATCCCACTTTCTAATGAGACACCCTTCTGCCAAGACTGTTACACTACAGAGAGAGCAGCTGCTGTTTTCTCAAGACAGCAGCCCGGTTACTGTGTACTTCCTTGTTACAAGTCTACAAAAGAATACATGTAGACATTCAAATCCATGCACTGAATACCTCTTATGCCTGTCTAAGCCTTCTCAGTAACTCTGTGTCATGTTATTGTAAGGTTGAAACAAAAAAACTACTTGTGGTTTGCACACCAACCCACAGGGCTAAAACCTCAAAGTCCATCACAACGCTTTGGTAACTATCTGATAAATTCAAGACCAAATGAACCAGTCAATAGATATAGAGGAATGTTTGCTCTTTACCTTCAAACTTTTAAAATGCACTGTTGAACAGTAATAAATAGCAACACATATTTCATTAGCAGGCAAACAAGGCTTTAATTTACTTTAATCCCACCACTGCCTCTGATCTAACCTGCTGTACTTTGGTGACCATGTCCTTGTAAATCATATCCAGGTTGGTGTTCATGATTTTCACTAATGCAGATACAATGACCTCCGACTGCTGAGTAGTGAACCCTAAGTGAAACAAAAAGTGACATTCAGAGAGAGATCCAAATGTGGACAGTTTACAGAAATGCCACTTGCTGATACTCAGCACCAAATTACAACAAATGTTATGAAAGATAATAAAACATAGACCTCTTGATCCAGTACTAAGAAAAGAACACATTCAGTACCTCCAGGTTTCCCCACCCCAAAACTATGTCTGTGACATAAAACTGTGTCTGTCAACATAATGACTGCTTCCACAGTACAGCACTATTATACCATCAGCAGGATAAACAGGGAGTTTTCCAGAGTTATTGTGGAATGTCACCTCTCACATGTGATTACTTCCATGAGCAAGCAAGAATTCTGACTTTGAAAAGCAGATACTTCATTATACTATAAAACTTCAGTGCCACTGAAGATGTACAAAACTCAGCAACTAAAAACAAAGCCAACTGTGCTGATTTTAGACTTTTGATCTGAATATATTGGAAACTAGTAAAGTACTGTCCCTAAAAATACCGTCATCTTTTCCACCCTCAAAATGTAGGAGTAAAAATGTCACGAAGGAGAGTTAATCATTATGAAAAGAAACACACACAGAAGCGTGATTATTTCAAACTAACCAGCAGTTCAGCATCAGCAAGCACAGCTGAGAACAAGTCACTTTCAGCAGCTGAGCTGATATAAAAGTTCACTACCACTAAAAAGGCTCCTCCCTCTCCCCTTATCCCTTCTCCTGATATTCCGATCTGTGCTCACTCAACTGATCCAGCAGCTCATTAAACTAGTGTCTCAGAATACCAAACAAGAAAAAGAGCTGGAGGTTTTCCTGAGAAGTTCCTGGCATGAGGAAAAAGAAGAAACTACCTGGCAGGGGGAGAGGACTAGGACCTCTCTGTTTTAGGAATGGAGAGCTCTTACAAGTCACTTCAGCTGCACTGAGGTTCACCTTAGAGTACCTCTCTCACTTCAGCATTGAATCCAAAATAATCTATTCCCTTATCTATATTTTAGCATAATACTATTTTTTTATTCTACACTCTATCCTAAAAGCTGCACTGTACAGAGTAGTCTATATTCCATCCAATTGTAACACATTCGTGTATATTCAAGGTGTAATATACTAAACATGAAGGAATCCAACTAACACATTTTAGACCACTGCCTTGAAAAGTCTGGGATTTTTTGCTCTCAGTTCTTAAAATTTCATTTTTTCTTAGCATTTGTAACTACCAATAGGGTAAAAATTATTCCAAACAAAGTTATATAAGCTCACTGTTTCCTTTCTGAAGCCAAAGACAACCCTATATGTCCCTATAGACAAGCCCCGAAAAAATCCATAAAAATCAAGGTGTAATGCTGCATGTCAAGGAAAAGTAAAAAACTTTGTAAATTAAAAATCCACTCATAAAAGCCATTAAAAATAGCTACTTGTTTCAAACAAATTACCATTTTCTTCCAAGAGGCATACCAGCGCATGAGTGTCAAAGTAAAGCCTCCTATTTCCCAGTAAGGAAAGACTCTCTTTGCTTTGTAAAGATGACACAGAGATGCTTACATCTAGGGGGAAAAATAAAAAGATAAACAAAACCAAAGTTATTTCTTAAGAAAGAACATTTCCAGGAGTTTCCTTACTACCCAGAATGTTTTTCACTTATTACAAAGTAGTTTGTGTGGAGGTTACCACAACTTGCTTGGAAGTTGAAAAGACATCTGATCAATAAGTTCTATGTGCAAGAGCTGGAAAACAGGACACTATGCTACTGCTGCCCTTACAAGATGCTCTCCAGGAATACAGTGTTCTGGGAAAAATCCCTCCAATTGAAGCGTCCTGTTCTTTCACCAGAATCACCTCAGCAGGCAGAACCTGTGAGCACTTCAAAGCTTGAGGGCTAAATCCACACACTCTGTCCCTCCTTTGTTAAAGAAGTGAACTCTCATCACTTGCCACATAGGAAAAAAGTAACCACTCACAATTTGCCATTTACTGTTTTTGCAGAAAATACTTTCAACACTCAAAGCCAATCTAAGACGGTGTGTTGTTTCCACTGGGAAGTGTAGTATAGTAGTGTGATGCAGTGTATAAACTACCCTGACAGAATGAGATGGGGCATGAGGTGAACCACCAAGAGCACAATCTGCGAATCAGTTAGGTTGGAAAAGAGCTTTGCGACCATCGAGCCCAACCTTTGGCCGAACACCACGTTGTGAACCAGACCTTGGCACTGAGCGCCACGTCCTTAAACAACCCTAGGGACGGCGACTCCACCATCTCCCTGGGCGGCCCAGTCATAGTCCAGTCACCTTTTCTGCAAAGAAATTCTTCCTAATGTCGAACCTAAACCTGTCCTGGCACAGCTTGAAGTGATGTCCTGTTATCCTGTCGCTGATTGTCTCGGCGAAGAGGCCGACCTGCACTTTGCTACATCCTCGTTTCCAGTAGCTGCAGAGAGCGATAAGGTCCCCCCATCCTCCTTTTCTCCAGGCTAAACACCCCCAGCTGCTCTGCGCTGCAGACCCTTCCCCACCCCGAACTCTCTGTGCCCTCAGGACCCCCATGCTCACGGGCTCACCCCGCTCCCCG
>VZTT01061925.1:27193-39480 GCA_013400855.1 Buphagus erythrorhynchus
GCGGCCGCAACAGCAGCAGCAGCGCACGCCCCCCGCCGCCCGCGGCCGCCTGCGCCCTGGCCATGGCCGCGCCACCCGGTCCCGACGGCGGAAAAGGGGAAGGGAAGGAGGAAACCGCTGCCGCCGCCGCTGCCGCCGCCACTACTGCGATGCCATTGCCGAGCACACGCCGCCCCGGCGGCTCACTTCCGCCACAGGCACTGTCCCGCTTCCGCCTCCGGGACGCGGCCAAACAGGGCAGGTGACGCCGCCAGCGACGGCGATTGATTCAACGGCTCACGGAGCGGCTGCGGCGAGAAGAGCGGCGCGGGCGGGCCAGGTTTCGGCGGGGCGGTGCTTGCGAGGGCGGTGCGGGATCGGTGTGGCGGAGGCGGACACTGCCCGGTCACAGAGCCATAAAGCCGTGTGACCATGGGATCGTCAGGGCTGGAAGAGACCTTTGAGATCATCTAGTCTGAAAGGAATGAAGGACTTGTCTTTACAACCAAACTGTGGATCTGCTGGTAAATAAAGCTAGATACTGAGAGAGAAAAGAGTGAGTGGAAAGAACCATGAATTCCGTAAGGAATTCCACTAATTGACACAAGGAAAAGACGAAAGGGGAGGGGGGTTATACATTAGAAGGGGGTCTTAGGTATTAGGCGTTTCGTGGAGTCTGTACGTCTCAAGTACCTCAGCTAGTAGGAAAAGAGAGGGGGAAATGCGGCCGGGAAATTAGGATAAAAAGGAGGCTGCGTCCTCCAAAAATTTGAGAGACCTCAGCGGAAATGCCCCATGACCTCTCCCTTTATTCGAATAAAGTAACGGGACTCCTCTGTCTCCTTTTTGGACATAAACCTCTGGTGTTTGTGTATTAATTTTGCCAGCAAGTCCTACCATCGGTGCAGCACTGCCACTGTAACTCCTAAACCACTAAACCAGACAAACAATTCCAGACAGAACTTGTCGCTCTGCAATGGGACTGACGTTTCGGGGCTTGAAGTTATTAACCAAGTAATGCCCAGGATTGGTGGGTCTGGAGCCTTGACCATTGAACAGGTGCCCTAAGCACTAGAGTGGGTCAGGTGTGCTGTTTGTTTGGTTCTGCCAAAAATACAGCTTTCTGGGAAATACAGGAAAACAAGTTTTTTCCTTATGTGCTCTTGTTATGACATATTACTTAATGTTTGTAGGAAATTAATAGGGGAAGAAGTTGGTTCATCCCACTGCCATTTTCTCCAGGCAGCACTTACTTCGGAGCAAGTTGATATTTTTTTCTGTTAGATACAAATTCACAGAAAAAAGTGCAAGGCACCTTTTCTTCTTCCTACTAGGCTCAATAATTACAGCAAATCAGCATGAAGAAGGCATCATTCAGGTGTACCTATATAAACATGAAGGTAGGTGACGCACCGTGGCACATGGCAGTGTCACAGCAGCACAGCAGTGTCACTGCAGCTGAGACTGCACATACACAAGGCCAGCAGGTCTTCAGCAGCAACCCCCTCCAGCTGCTGTGGTAATAAAGCAGAACAGTAGAAGGCCTTGGTGTTTTTACAATATAAACTATAAATATTACTTCTGTGTATCAGAGAGATATCTTTATACTTGCAGACTGCATGAATATCCATTTCTTAAACCACTTGCAGTGTTGATGGTCAGGGACATCAGCAGGCTGACTTGCACAGCCGTGTTTGTTTTCATTTTAAGTAAAAGCAGAAATATGCCTAATAAGTTCACTGCATCTGCTTGGCTGTTCCTTGCACACTGCCTGGCAGTAGCACAGCACTAATTGCTGACATTTGTGAGTCTGCAGGCAGTTGTCTTTTCATTCTATGGATGATTCAGAAACTGGTGCAGTGTATTTTCTTTGATAGATTCTTCAATGATCCCTTTCAGAGCCCTGTGCTTGTTACGGCAATTGAAAGGCAAAACTATGACTACTGAAGTATCTCCTTTTATATCATCTGCCAGTTTGCATTTTGCAGTTGTTTTTTGTGCCTGGACATGATGGCAGATAATGGGTGCAAGAAGTGCTGTACAGATGGAGGCTCTGACTGCAACTAGAGCCGGCCCATTCAGGGTCAGATGCACCCACACATGCTGGCTATCACACAGTGCTCCTTTTCATCTTCTCTAATGAAAGCAAAGTCACTGCCACGAGCTACAGAGGTCTCCTAGGGCAGATGACTTTCTATCTTTGTGTCAGAGAACAACATTTTCATTTTTTTTTCCCTTTCCAGTGTCATGTCACCAGGTTGAGGGAGATAATTCTCTCCCTCTACTCAGCTCTTGTGGAACCCTACCTGGAGTAGTACATCCAGCTCAGGGGTCCCCAATGGATGAAGGACATGCTGGAGTGAGTCCAGAGTAAGGTCAAGAACATGATCAGGGGGCTGGAGAACCTCTTCTATAGGAGAGGTTGAAAGAACTGGGATTGTTCACCCTGAGGAAGAGACGGCTCCAGGGAGAGCTTGTAGAACCTTCCAGTACCTAAAGGGGGCCCACAAGAAAGATAGGGAGACTAATTGCAAGGGCATGCAGTGGCAGGACAGGGAAAAATTACTTTAAACTTGAAAGAGAGTTGGTTTAGATTAGATATTAATAAAAAATTCTTTACTGTGAAGGTGGTGAAGCACTGGAGCAGGTTGCCCAGAGAGGCCATGGATGCCCCATCCCTGTCAGTGCTCAAGGCCAGGTTGGATGGAGCTTTGAGCAACCTGGTCTAATGGCAGATTATTGATGATTGAGAGAGAGAGATGAGGAATCTGAATTTACTGCGAGCTAAATATGCTTATATACCATTTTAAGGAAGGCTAGTAATTTTTTACTACATTCATTGGGTTAAACATCACACAGACAAACTTTACCTTTCTACTTAGTTCAATCTTCTTTCCTGTCACCAGTCTTGATCCAGTCTTCTTGTAATCTTCGAAGCTCTGTTTGCTCTTGCCAAGGCATCTTGTTTATCAAACTGCATATGCTAATTAAATCCACAGTACTCCATGGAAGATGTTCCTGCCCATGGCAGGGGGGCTGGAACCAGTTGCTCTTTAAGGTGCCTTCCAACCTTCCATGATTCTATGATCTTCCACATCCTATTTTTGACCATTTTCTCCGTGTTGGAGATTGTTTTGTACTACCAGCAGATAGATTCCCTGCGTTCTGGAGGCACCTTCAGTAGGCTACAGTAGCTTCAGAGTTATCTGTTTTGGTAACTGAGCATTGGGGCCTAATTTCTGCATGAAAAGGCAGAAATGGTGCAGCTGCAAGCCAGGAGAGTCAACAGGACAAAAAACTTTCTGCTATTTCATGATTATAAGCTGTTTAATGCTTGGCTTTAACCTATCCATTACCCCTTGAAAGTCGATAGACCCTGCTTAAAGACTATAAATGAAGCAAATGCTTTGTGTCCTGGAAACTTCATCCCTGAAGGCACACAGCATTCACTGATCTATGGAGTTACAACCCCCTTGGTTGTAAAAGTGAGGTCTGCAGAGAAAGAACAAGTGGTGAATGACCTTAGAAACTAGGGTAACAGAAATGGCAAAGTAATGCAAAGTGTGAAATAAGGACTACTTACAACATCTTCTGTACTTCCAGGTGAAAACTGAAGGAGGGTAAAGTGAGCTCTGGGACGTATTAGTTGACCCACCATTGTGCTATGGCTGCAAGGAAAGCAAATTTAACCCCAAGGTGTATCAAGTAGGATATTTTCAGCAGTTCACATGGAAAGTTTCCTTGACCCTTGAGTATAATGTAATTTCAAGTATGAAATACAGTGTGGTCACTTCAGTACAGTAAAGATGAAGCCAATTGAAACTGAGACCCTTGTGTAAATAGGATAATTAAAGGGAGTGAAGCGACCTTTCAATCGCAGGTGATTAAAAAGAAACTGACTTGTTTAACTAAGCAAAACAAATCTTGAGAGGGGTTCTTGTTTGCATCTGTAAGCAAAATGGAACAGTAAAAATAGAAAAAAAAAAGAACAACTGTTTATTAACTATTTATTTACATTACTGGTAAAAGAACATTTGGTGTAAAGTGGCTGTAAATAAATGTAGATTGGAAATTAAAAGGTTTTTGCTCAACAGTACAGCTTGTGAAAAGCTTCTCCACAGGAATCAGGAGGGATCAAAAATTGTAATCAGCTCTTAGATGAGTGCAGTTCGTCTGTGAAAGGAATTTTACAATACAGTTCCCTATAATACAAAGAACTGGTTCCTGTACCCTTGCATTAATTCTCTGCTATTGAGGTTCTTCACTTTGCACCTCAAACATCTGGGACTAGCCGCTGTCAGAGACAGATTAATGAGGTAAAAGTACCACAAGTGCAATCCAAAATAACATTAACTAATATTGTTACTTACTTAAAATATTTTAATACAGTAATTGTATAGAGTTCAGGGGGATTAACAGCTGTCAGGGGTGATGAATGCCCCAAACTGTTCTTAATTCTAAATGGAAAAAGCTAAAATCCTCTCAGTATGGAAAAGAATGAGAGTCACCAGTGCATGAATGCCTTTCTTTGAATGGAAGAAAAGGGCTGTAACAGCTTTCGCATGAATATGCAAAAGATAAGGTGCATTTCGAGTAATTTCAATGCTGTTATGTCAGGGATGAGCGTGCTCCAGTGATTTTAAAGTGAAGGCAGCACCCAAAACACTGAAGGCAGAAAATAAAAAGATACCATTGTTTTCCTTATCTACAGCAGATAATAATTTTTAAGTGCTCAAAATCTCCGATTCTTTTCAGGGGGACGCATAGGTGAAGTCCTTCCTCTGTTATTTTGTTTCCTTTTTAGGGGACAAATCAGTGATGAGTATGAGATTTCGTCTGTTATACATGTTTACGCACAGGTATAGATGGCTTGTAAGGAAGAAAGGGTCGCTGAGGAATGAAGCCAAAATGATGCTACCCATAGGTGGCAGCAATAACTGCTGCTGGTGCTGCCTGTCAGTGCCGCTCCAATTCAGCCTTGGGACCCAGACGAGGTTTAAACCAATTGACCTGATCCTCTGAGTCGCTAAACAGCTATTCCAGAGATCTTAAAACGGGGTCATGCACCGAACTCCTTGCAGAAACCACCAGCAGAGTGCATCTCCCTGGAAGCTTGTTCAATTGCCAGAAATAACCCTGCTGTGATTTCTTGAAGGAAGGAGGTATAATATTTATTCAAGTGCTATGGTTGACAGCAGTAAGAAATGGCATTTATATTAGAATATTAAATCCTGCTATGTTCTCATCGGATGTGTTTTTCCTGTAGAATGAACAGATAAATATCATCTGTGTTTAAAGCTATCAAAACTGAGTGCCATTACAATGGAGGACAATTTGGACCAATATCCTTTCCTGCAAACCCAGGAATTACCTTGTATACAAAATATTTGTGTATTCACCACCTTTGAGTGAATAAAGGCAGGAGGAATTGTTGTCATGGTATAGAGGGGCAGCAGCAGCTGCTTCTGACTGCTGTATGCAGGAAGACAGAAGTAAGGGAGGAGATTATCCATAGGAGTTTCTTATTTTTTATCTTTACATACTGGGAATCGTGTCAGTTGCAAATAAGAATTTCATGTCCCCACAACCCTGGTCTTACTTCTTTCCTAAAGGAGCCCTGCAGTGGGATTGCCAGGCAGGACATTCTGTACTGCATTTTAATTGCTCCTCAGAGATCTGGTTCATACTGGCAGAAGATTTGGAAAAAAAGCCATAATTTCCAGGCAAGTGAAAAGAGAAGGGGTAGATTGGAATTTGGGGCTCATCTTTACTGGTGGAACCTTTCCTCCCTAGGGATTATTGTGCATTGGCTTTTTAACTTTCTGGAAATGCATCTGTAATTTACAGTTTTACCCAGGTATCTCAGGCAGGGCAGTGTAAATATACAAGACAAAGTCAGCAGCCTATGTGTGCTTTTTAAGAAGGACATGATATGCAGTGAAGAGAATTAGGATCAGGAGCCGTGTGATGGTGTGTGCAAGGATGCATGAGCAATCCGGGTGTGTTGCCAGCAGTTTTAAAGTTTTACCACTGTCATATGAGGACAGTAATACTGTAGTGGCCTCTGGTGTAGCAGGCATTGTGTGCAGTGCAGAAAGTGTGGGTTTGAGGGAAGATTTTAAGGAGGAGGCAGAGAAGAGGCTTTTTGGAATAGTCCAGAGATGTCTTCCAGGTGTAAATGTGCAAAAGAAAGATTACAAGAATTAGTAGTAAGTAAAAATGTCCGTAAAGGGGACAGACATGAACTTAAAATAGTTGAAAGGAGGACAGAAGAGATGAGTATAAAGGTTTGAAAAACAGGTTGAGAATATGTTGAGAATATACGACAGACCCAGAGAGCGGAAGCTGTGCTGACTCTGTGTGATGCAGCAGGGAGAGCAATGGGGAAAGACAGTAAAAGGGAGGAATCTGAATATGGGCCAGGGGCTGATGGTAGCAGTGACATTTTGTACTGGGCTGAGGGGCTAAAATGGATGACAGTCAAGATTTGGGTTGTTATATAAAGAAAGCAAGAGGCAGATGTAGAGAAGGGAAATGGAGGTAAAAAGTGGATGGCTGTTACTTGCTGTTTATTATCCTGTGAGACGGTTAAGCAGTGAATCAATTATGATACCAAGCAATTGTGTAGATAATGAGTTAAGCAATGAGGCAGTTATACAGCAAGTCATTTCTGATATTAAATAAAAATGGGGAGAATCAACAGCAATATGAATCAATTATGCAGAGAACTATTACCAAAGTCAGTCAGTTAAGTAGAGAAACAGTTATACAGCAGGAGAATGAATAAAATAATTATCAAGTGGGACCATAATGCTGAGAATTCATTATGCAGAATCTTCTTTTGTGATAAGAGGCATGTCTTCATGCACAGAAAAAAATCCAAAAAGAAAACCATAAAAACAGGTGCAAAACTAATGAAGACACAAGTCCTGCACCAGTTGTCAGACCCTTTGTGACATCCTCTCATCCATCGCTTTGGGCTAGACTAACCTGTGCTGCAGAAGCAGAGCAGAGGAACCCTGTTTCTCCACCAAGCCTTCCTTCCCTGGGAGCATGGACATGTGATAAAGGAAGTTCAGAGATGACTTTGTGGTTCTGACAGGTGGGATGTAGAAAGAGCTCATGGTCTCCAGAGTCATCTAAGCAGCACAGAGAGGCTCGGGGTTCTTCATAGCCCCTGGATTACTCAGCGTCAAACTTTCTGCCAAAGAGACTGAAAGCTGGATTCTCCTCAGCCTGCATTGGTTTCCACCTCTAAAAAATAGGTGTCAACCATCAGCAGAGAAATGTTTCCATTTTGTCAGTTGTCTCTACAGTTACAGCTGGATGAAAAACAACCAACCTTTTGGATACTACACTCCCTGATGGTGTCAAGTGTAAGGATTCTGCTTCAAGAGACATCTATCTTACTTTAGACAGATAAGAATACAAGGCAGACCCCCAAGGTGGTGGAAAACAAATTTCCAAGTCTTCATTCCTGTGGTATCAATGAAATATACTGATTTATACAGTATAAAAATGTGTATGTAATATGCTGTATCATTTTTTCTCAAAAAACAAAAACAAAAACAAAAACAAAAACAAAAACAAAAACAAAAACAAAAACAAAAAAAACCCAAAAAGAAAACAACAACAACAACAAAAAAAAAAAAAAAAACAAAAAACAAAGGGAAAAAAGAAAAAAAGCTAAACCCCAAAAAATCCTGCAAGACAGAAGGAATCTGTAACATCCAACGTGTTTTACCAGTAAAACACTCAAACCCTTTACCTAGACAACACTTCCATCTAATCCTGTGATAATCCTGTGACTTGACTTCTGGATCCAACCAAGAAGAAATGCTAGATTCCTCCAATTATTATCTGTTCCAAGTCTAGTTGGATTCTTAAGATGTCTGGCAAAAAGCCACTCTTGCTGCTCCCATTCCCCTGCCCCACCAAGGTTAAGGTTGCTATAGAGAAGAGGCCTGGCTATAGGTAACCCAACCTATAGCCTCCCCTTTGGCCAATGCTGCAATGCAAGCACAGAATATTCATGTCTAAAACATGTTTTTCACACAAACAAGTGAAGATATAGGTTCAGTTGAAGCTATTATTGTTTTTTCCAACAAGGTTTAATGTCATATTTGTTGGTTAGAGAGACAAAGTTATGTGGTATGTTCTGATGATAATAATCTAAACATGTTAATAGCTATTAATATGTTTGTAGGGAAAGTGTTGTGAGACTAGTAACAGAAACTCCTTAATCCATTAGCCAATACTGTTAAAAAGTATAATAAAGAAATATGTGAATAGAAAAATATGGCATAAAAGTAAGTTTAAAGGAAAATGGGATCTGCTGGAGCGGAAGCAGACTGTTGTGGTTGGATACAATGTCACGCTATTTCTGTTCAGCCACATTAAAAATGCTGTAAACTCCTATTCTCATCTGAAATAGAGAATGTTAGCTTCAGCTCTTGGCAGTTTCTCCTATCTGTGGCTTTCTGTCATGATTTTAGTGCAGCACATCAGAATCAAATCTGGCACATGCAATCGGTATTAATTGCGCAGAATTATCGCTAAGCGATGTGACAAGACCTTTATGCCGAGGGTCAGGGCTGCTGAAGTTAGCACTGCTCTTTTAAGCACCCAGCCATGCAACTGGGCACTATGCAGGTGCAGTACACACATGAATAGAAAATATCTTCTGTGTGGAAAATATACAGAAATTATAAAGGCGAGAGATGCAATTTCAGCTGCATTAGTCTGGTGCTTGTACTGTTTATTTTGGAGGATTGTGCTGGGGCAAAGCTGCCAGTTACAACTAAACATTTCCTCTTTTGTTTTTTCTTTTCCCTTTAAGGTATGAGAACTGGAATCAATATTAATCAGTTATTCACATAGATACTTTTTGTTGGTCTTTGCATCTACATAAATAATCTTCATCGGGTCTCTAGGTTTTTTTTAAGGTTCCTGCAGACTTTTCCAGATTTTCATTTCAGCTAGAAACTCGGTTTTAGGGAGCAGGGCAAACCTGTGGCATGCTCTGTGCAAAATGGCTCAAACTGGGTGTTTGCTTTCAAAACAGGCTTTCAACACCATCAGTTTGTTTCCTGCACTGCCGCTTTCTTTCCAGACATCTCCATCCTAGAATTGTCTTCTATTAGAACTATGGAGTTTGTTTGACTGAATTTAATCTCATGTTATTGGTTTAATGCTATGTTAGTGTTAAACCTTCTTTGTTTCTTATCCCTAATGATGTTTTAAGATGCTTAAAACTAAAAATCATGTATACACCTCAAGACAAAGATGCAGAAGTCCTAAATGTCTGCCATCAGTCTGAGTCATAGTGATGACTGACGTTGTAGGTAATACTCTTGTTCTTTGCCAACCCTGATCAATGTTCAGGAGTTTTAAAGCTGTGGATAGAGGGAGGAAATTTTGCCAACATGTATCAGAAGAAAAACGTATAATCTTGTTTACAAAAACACAGGCAAAGGGGAATAAACAACCTTGTTTACTTTCATGTAACTCCTGAGTAGGTTTTTTGCCCCTTGGCAAAAAGCAATACCTTTAGCTGTAGTTGCAGTTTAGGAAATTTCTTCCCTTATCTTAACTTTGACCTGCCTCCTAGCTGCCTCCAGTATTTGCAAATGTCTTTAGTACATCTAGACTAGAGGCTGGCTCTGTGGTTGATAATTATTAATATATTGCAAGATACTGTTAAATGTTCTCTTGTTGGATACAAATTATTCTTTTTGCCTCCATGGAAAAATGCAAACTCTGTAGTCTAGAGATGAAGAGTTTCTCTTTTGTGTAATATTCCATAGGAACTGTAGATTGACTGAGATGGTTAGGGAAGCATTTTCTGGACAACTACAATGTTGCAGTTCAGAAAACTTTAGTTTCTAAGCAGATGCCTGTCGACTGACACTGAAGACCCGTAAAGACAAGGCCAGCCCAATGTCCTTGAGGACATGCAATCAGATTCCTTCTGAGCCTGGAAGTATTATTTGTTTCGGAATGACCAATGACTCTACAAACTCCGAGAAACACCGATGAGGTCCATGATGTACTTTCTGAAATGTCAGTTGCCTTTGTAGAAGTCACAAAGACTTAGTGAGGGCTCAGAGAAGACAGTCCATCCAAGGAATGGTGCATAGACAAGACAGATGCAAGCATAAGTTACTTAAAATATCCTAAATGTTATCTAGTGCTTCGTTTCTTCTAATCATGACTTAAATATGAGACCTGGTCATAGACTCCCTGGGGAGGTGACATAAATGCCAGAAACTGACTGAGTGTCTGGGCTGAGACTGGTTGCTCTACAGAGCACTGTAGACTCATCTAAAAATAGGGAATGTTCCCCCTACCGCTGACATAAAGAATGATCTCTGCTGGGGTGCACTTGGAGTGACTCACAGGAGGACTGAGATACAATTAACTTTATAACCATAAAAATTGCCTAAAATAAATGCCTGTATATTTGGAAAAAAAACCATTAAAATGCCGACATCACCTAGAGCTTTCAAAAAATAAATATTTTGGGGCCAAAAGGCCTGGAAGAAGACATCTTTAACTTGTGATAGATAACTGCTGAACTCTTCAGAAAGAGAAAGGAAATTACCAACTAAGAGCTAACCCCCATTTCTTTAGGATTCTGCTAGACCACAGTTCATTTTAAAATAAAATGCAGATCACTCAGAAAATAAAACTTCACCCCGTAACTGCAAGATACTATGAATTAATACTGTGGCTGGAAGAAGTAACATGTTTCTTTTTGTTACTGACCAATAGTCTAGGTTGTAACATTTTGTAGCATTTCCAGATGAAAGAAAGCAGTCCAATAAAACATTTTGCACCAGTAAGGTCATTTGGGGACATAACTGTGCGTGAAACATGTTGCATTTTTGGCAATATGTGAAAAAAGGTAACAGTTCTGGGTGCCTAGTCTTTTTGAGATAGGTCCTGCTTGTATAGAAACCTTTCTCCCCTGCACTTATGGGTCAAATTTAATTGCATTTGAAAAGTACACACCATAACAGATGGCAAAAATGCCATTGAATAGTTTTTAATAATAGCAGAAAGCTAACTNAGTGATGTGAAATGCTGCTGGAGTGCCAAAATGAAAAAACACATTTTAAAAAGATGAAATTACTTCAGTTATGACTTGGCCATTTGATGAAGCAAGATACTCTGGGTTTTGGAAGAGCTTTGTATGAGTTTATGCACAGTGAAGACTTTCATTTTACATCTTTTCATTGAGAGTATTTTGTAGATATGTACTCTGACTGCTAAACACTAATGAATATCCTTTTTGTAACCACTGTGAGAAATGGCATTATTATTATAATTCCTGTATTGCAAATGAAAAGCCCCTAAATTACAGTTGTTGACTTTTTTCATATATTTTCATCAACAAGAAAAAGCCCCTGCACTTTAGTAGGACAACTAGAAACCCATTATACATTTATGTTATCTCACTATTGTTAAGGTTATGTCTGAAGAAGTTTGACATTTTTTGCTATATATGCTTTTCTCCTGAAGGAATGGCAAATGATATGTGTGCATTTTTTAACAAAACAAGGTAAAAAGTTATTTTATATTTAAAACAAAAGAATTATGTTTAAAACAAAGAAACCCTAAATACTTCTCCTAAGGAAGATCACTCAATTGGCAGTGCCTGAAAATACTAGTCTGCCCAAATGACTAAATCATTACATCTTTCCAAAATACAATGCTGTGTTCAGAAAGAACATCACCCAGAAGGTGATTTAAAATTTTCAGCAGAACTATTTCCATGAAATATTTAGGTTTTTTGTGTAACTCTAATCCAAATAAACACTTTGAAATGCAGCAGAAGCTGATAGCCATAATTTCTGTCTTAAGAGAGACCCTAACCTAGTAAGGACACAGCATTTTTTGTTATATCTTTATTTTACTACAGCTGTTGATGGGAAAATTATCTCAATATTTTCTATCCCCTGTGAGTCTTGTTCTTCTTGTTTTGATATAATATTGAAGACATGAATAGCTGGAAGAATAGATGCAATTTATTGATTGATAGAAACACAGAAAATCAGGGGACCATCACACACACTGGTACCATTTTGCTGTGTCAAGAAAGTAACTTGAAATCTGAAGGCCTTCCATGGAGTTTACATCTGGCCTTTAGGCTCTGGAACTCATTGAACTCCAAACTCTGAAACTCCAAAAGTCATCCTATCTGTTGACTCTATGGGTTCAGTATAAAGACCCTCATTTTTCCCTGAACAGGACTGTGCTCGGGGAAGAATCTCACTGATATAGAAATGTGATTCCAGCTTTTCATT
>VZTT01061925.1:39885-63453 GCA_013400855.1 Buphagus erythrorhynchus
TGTGGAAGTGTGTATCAGCAATTTCTTTTTGCGTTGGCTCGAGGACAGATGGGGTAGGTGTGATGACATCTGAAGTTCCATCTCAGATGCTGTGTAAAAACTCATAAATGCTTCAGAAGAACCAAGCTGTACACTTGCTGTACTTTGAAGAGGTAAGTTAAAAACCAAATGCTAATCAGCCAGCTATGCAGAGATGAAGTGGGGACAGTCAGCTCAGGTTTTCAAGTCAGCATTGCTGAGGCATTTTGCTTATGTACACACTTGTGATCTTGTTTTCTGTGTCTACAACCATCTGAAATTTTGCATAGCTGCAGACTGAACATCTGCATAAATCTGAATGAAAGATTTAAAAAACAAATAAGAAGATTATGTAGCAAAACCACATCTTTGTTGCAGCATTTTGGAGCTCAGACACAAAAAATCAGACACATTTTATGAAACTAACAATATAAAATTGTGTTTTCAATACATGTAATCCATCTGGACATTAACATTTGTCACCTGTATCTTCAGGACTGGACTGAAGGCAGCACACTAATAGGAGCAAGAACATCATTATGAATTGTTAGGCTAGTACTGAAGACACTGCATAGTTCCAGTAAATGGACAGTGAGGACACATATTTGTGGAGGTAAAGGCAAATGGACTCATCTCTCAAATCTCATAGTTGTGGTTATACATTGCTGGAGCCCCAAGGTTTCAGTAGCCTGAAAGTGACAGCCGTGCTTTCCTTGAGAGAAAAGGATTTTTTATCTCTTGGATCCCTGGGGCAACTGACAGTCCTCAAATTTGAAGGAGTGCAGGAGGCTTCAGGGTCCTAAACACTGAACTTTTCTTCATGCAGTCATGCCCTGGCCATTTCTGCATCTCAAGTCTTTTGTGATACCCTTCCAGACTGTGATTGTGCCTTGCCACGTGCCCTTCCTTGTGTACACACATGAAGTTAGAGAAATGCACATTACCTGAGGCTGCATGGGAGGAAGGCAAGCATACCCCTTTTTTATCAAATGGAAAAATAATCTCCTAATAAGGTGATTTTACATATTGATTTTCCCTTGGCAAGAAGTACACATTGTTGAAATCACACACACATATCCTGCTTTCTTCATCTCCTGTGACTTCAGGGGAGTAACATTAACAGAGAGGCAGAGAAATGAATCTGGTATCTGGGAAACTTGAGAGTAGGGAAGAACTAGAAAGGGAACTGCAGCTTTAAATAGCTGCCTCTTTGCTTTACATTACTAGCACCTAGAGTCCTAAGTGACACTGGGCCCCATTTCCAGAAAGTACAACTAAATGCAGGACAGTTTACACAGAATCTCAATTTTTACCTGATTGAGTAAAATGGAAATATTTTTGGATTGACTAGAATGAAAATGTTTTTGTTCAACTGAACCAAAGTATTTAATGTTAGATCAGAGGAGAACAAATCTGGGCTGCCAATACTGATGTTCTGCATCAGCTAGTTTGTCTCTAGATCAGGATCTTTGCCTAGATTAAACCCTGCTACTGTACCATAATGTGCCTGTAGACTGCACCAGCCCTGACAATTTCGTTAGCTGGAGTGTGTTTGGAGAAGGGGAAGAGGGGAAGGGGACCCTTGGGCAGTTCAGCTGGGCACTATTCTGTCTGGGGAGTGCTAAAACTTTTCAGTGAAATTGAAATGCAGCTGGAATTGGCTTTTTGAATGCTAGAAGTGCAGCTGGGAAGTAACTGGTGGGTTAAAACTGCAGATGAAAAGCCGTGGGCACTTGCAGCAATTAAGCAGTCTGGAGTCTTTCAGAGAATGAGCAAAAAACCACACATTTTAAATATAGTGAAAATATCAGACAAATATATCTCTGCAGCTTTTTCCTGGAACTTTATTTCATCAACCAGCTAGTAATATTAGTGTTCATACCCTATATATAAATCTTTCCCAATGATTTTTCTTTAAAAAGAGGTAATTTTTTAAAATTATGGTTGAAATAAATAACTCACAAGCCAACATCAGCAGGCCCCTGTTTCAGGGTGTCAATTAGATGGCTACTATTGCACTGCTGGGTGGCTGACAATATGCAGTTAAATTATAACAATATGCAGTTAAAATCACTACTGGCCTCCTTTCCTTAAAATACAGCTCTGTGGCAAAGGCTTTCTGTTATTATTTAACAGTTTTTTTGGATTNTAAGCCCTGGTAATTCTGCCACTGATTTGAATAAATAATAATTACAGTTCAGTAATCCTTGTTATAGCATTGCCTAATTAGTCTCTGTAGCTGACTTAAGGTTTAAATCATGAAGATAGAAACGAATTAAATATAGGATAAACAAAACCCTCACATGAAACAGCTTTTTCTCCAACATCATAGAAATGTTTTTCAAGGAACGATGGAAAAAAAGATTTTAAAAGCATTTAAAACTTATTTTCCTGGATAACTGCCTACTCTTAAGTTGTTGACATTTTTATTCTGCTCTGTTAGTTCTTAAGTGGAAGATGGACCATGTCATGAAATGTAGGTAACATTTTTATCTTTAAGTAATCTTCTCCTAGGAATGATGCTGCATACATAAAACATCCAACATCCAGCACACCAAACTAAACTCTTCTATGAGTGTATTAAAGTCAATGGAGTTACACACAAATGAATTTGGCCCAATGAAGTATTCTGGAGAACAGAGCAAAGCCTATCAGACCACATACAAGAAAATAGAATACCAGAGCTGCACAGTTGGGCAATTTAATTCTATTTTCATTTCAGCTTGAAAGCTTCTTGCTTGCTAGTTTCTATTCTGCATAGCTTTTATACGACAGCCATCACCACAAGATCTGAGTACCTTCCAATAGTGCATTAAATAATGTGACTAACATCTGGTCCAAGTTTGTTTTCTCATCTTCTCTAATGCTCTGGGAAATTATGTTTATAAAAAATAATTATTGTGAGGAAAGGCATTTGTCCCTTAAGACACTAAAGAAGAGAAGCAGCATTTTTTACACAGATTATCAAATACTTAGGGGAAAACACACTTATTTTCTGCAATTCAGAAATACAGCCTTATACATTTAAAAAGTACTTTCCACAGATGTCTCAGGAAGAACACTTTGCAACACTAATGCATTCCTAATGTCCCCTGTACACAGGATTATTTCAAGGCAAAATCTTGGGAGAAGAAGCTGTGTTGTCAAACTGATAGGAATTGAAGTGGCTCACATTCTTGTGGAAGATGCTTGGCCATTTCTGAGCAGAGCAGGAGGGAAGAGTTTAAGGCTTGGATCATGGCTGATCCAGGGCCAGCTGGAGTGGACAGCAGGAGACTCCACATGGCTCCTCTTTCTCCAGAATGGAAAGGAGTTAAGTAAAACATTCACACAAATGAAATCAGG
The DNA here is from genome assembly GCA_013400855.1 of Buphagus erythrorhynchus. NCBI lineage: Eukaryota > Metazoa > Chordata > Aves > Passeriformes > Sturnidae > Buphagus > Buphagus erythrorhynchus. Next base: position 43,249 of record VZTT01061925.1, read on the forward strand.
AATAAAGAACTTGGGATTTGAGCAATCCCCTTATGAATGAGCAGTGTACTTTGCTCATGATACAAAAGGAAATCTAAAAAGAATAAAAAGAAAGATGAAGAAATGATCAGAGAGAACAGAAATACCATGTTGCATAAAGTGGCTCAAAGCCAAGAGTGCATTCAAACCCCAGGCTCAGTTCTTTTGATACATCTAACAGATAAATCACGCTGTTGTTTGATCATCTACATTTGAATCTTATACTTCAAATTCAGATGAATCTTAGCAAACTTAGGAGTCATTACTCCCTAATTTGAATTCGAGTAACATCTGTGCTGAGAAGCTAATTGCACAGATTTTTCAGTGGTCTTTATATGAAGTATTTCCTCTTTTCCATTTAAGAAATGAGGCTTTTGTTAGCTCTGCAGATAACTATGGTTCAAATTAATGCCTATCATTAGCATCTTCTTTCTGTTTGTCGTTGTTTTCCCATCAGGTGTTTATGTGAGTTTGATTCCATCTTCTTATATAGTAATGCAAGATAACAACCCCAGTTTCTGTTCCAGCTCCTTTATCACATACTGCCTCTCCCTGCAGCGTAGGTACTCCTGCAAGTCCCATCTCTGTTTCTGCAGAAGTTTCTGTTGACTGTGGATTCTCTGTCATACATTTTTTTTTCAGTAAGATTTTTTTAAAAATCAGTAATTTAAACAAAAAATAAAGGTAGAGCTGGAAATCTGAAATACAAGATGAAGTTGCCTCCAAATTGATCTGCCTTGGAAGAGTGTCTGGGTATGGTTCAAACCACTTCGATGAACTGACTTCTTAAGGGGTGAATTGATACAAGTTTTTTCATCAAGCAGTTCACACTGAATAATTGGTAGCTCTGAAGGCCTATGTGTGTGTTCTGCTAGCAGGCAGGATCAGTCCAGCTTCTGAGGAGGTGGTCAGGGGGTCAGGAATTTTGGTTGACAAAAAGAAATGAGAGCTGATGGAATAACATGAAGGTACTGACAGTGATGGCTTACTGCCTAGTGCTGAAAAGAAATTGTAAGCTCACCTCAGTTACACCACTGGAACTCCAAAGATGCCACAGGGCACAGAAGCTTGCCAGTGACTGGAATCTTGCAGTCAGTATTTTCAAATGATATGTGAAATGTAGTTCAGAGAAGCTGTGATTTATTTCAGTAGATCCCATACCTTTGAATCCTGTATTTTATCACTGAACCCACACACAAGACCAGTCTTTTTAGACATTTGTGATAACTGCTATAAATGTTTTGGTCAAATAGGACCAGACTCTGCTGTGTGGTAACATGAATCTCCTCCTCTTCACTCCCGAGGGAGCTGCAAACACAGAATAAAAATCTTACTCACAGAACCGAACTTACTCACTTTTAGCTCGGTGTGGTTCTCCTGTTTTATAATTCTTTCATTTTTCTTAGAAAAATTATTTCTCTAAGAATTGTATTGATTATATGTTCTAGAAAGAAAGAGCCATTGTTGCATCCTGCATTGTTTTTGTCTGGGAGTTTGCTGGTAAATGACCCAGACCAAATTCTTAAAATAAACGGAATTCAGAGGTATAGAGCTACAGGCAGGAGCATTTCAAGAAATTATTAGAACTTATTTTGAAAATGCAAAGACATAAAAATAAACAAAGCAGCCAACCTAAATTTGCTTTGATCCCCTATGCTCCAGCATTGCTTTTTGATCTGTGGCTTTTCAGTGAGGTAAAAGAAAGTTTTTTTCAAAAACATTCCTATAATTTAGGCACTGTAATAACCTGCAATCTACAGGCTTTCAGAACTCAGAGAGGTTAGGTAACCAGCTTTTGTTCAGCTCCTCATTCTCTATCATTTTCATCCTAAGCATCTAAGACAGAATGTCACAGAAATCTATGGGTTGATTTCTACTTGAGCTGATTTAAACAATGCTAAGTGCTGCAAATGTGTCCATTACTATCTTTAAAGATCTCCATAATGAGCAGGAGTATATCAGTGATTTGCACCTTTTCTGTTATCATCATCCACACTAATAAAGAACTCCAAAATCATCTCCATCTCTTGTCAAAAGCATTTTGTTTTCACATGTTCCATATAAAATTTGTTGATGATTTGTAAAATGCAAATGAACTGTGGCCAGGTTGATAGATTTATCTTACTATAATATTATGACAGTTTACTTAATCGTTTTATTGTGTGAACTGTGAAGATTGCTGCTGCTGTGGAAACACAGAACAAGGCTGCAAGAATGCACAAAGGCAGTCAGCACCTGTGGAAGGTAAAGACGAGATGCTTTGTATTGCTGCTGTAGTCATAAGGGGGGAAAAAGGGATGATCTAAAAATCCCCCAAAGACTCATTAAGAAGGATTCTATTTGCACATTAGTGTATTGTGCTAAATTTACTTACTAATTTTGATGTCAACAGCGACCCGTACTAATGAAAAGCTTATGCAACACCAGCGAATTAAGTAAAATAAAAATACAAATTTAAAAAAAACCCCACATTTTAAGGAGTTAGATTACACCAAACTGTAATTACAAATTCAAGATTACACAAGACTGTAATTAACAGTTCAGTGTTACAAACACTATCAAAAGGCAACTGATGACACATTTACACAAACACTATTGCTAGCAAAGTTTTGATACTGTATGTTTTCTTTCATTTTGCCAGTGGTTCAAATGGCTTATGTAAACTGAATGCCAGTAGGGAAATCTAAGCAGGTTATTGCTCTCTACTGTGTCCCAGTTCAAGACAGATTTGAACATGCTGTTTAAGTTCACCTCTGTCTAAAAATAAATTTCCTAAACATATGTTTGACAGTAGTGTGTGCTAAGACCGCATTTCTTACAGCAGCACACACATGAATATTTTCCTGACTTAGAGCCACAAAGGTACAATCTTAATTTTAAACCCCTTCTGAGCAAGGCAAATCAGAGTTCAGACTCACCTCACTAACAGGAATCTTATAATGTAAACCACACTACTCTCCAAAACAAATCTAGTAAAAGGAGGCTAGTTTTATTCACATGTAGTCAGGCCCAATGGAGATTCTTCTACTGTGAAGATTCAGGGCTGATCTGGTTCTATAAAATTGTGAATTCCCTGCCTTTTGTGGGCCTTCTAATTGTATTTTAGAAAGATGGCAAGGGATACGAGTCTTAACAGGAAGTTATTGACTATATAAGCTGAACAACAAATTAGAAGTGTAGGAGAAGCTCATCAAAGTAAAGACAGCTGAAGGCCAGTGGCAGGATTACCTAATGTAGTAGACTGTGTAAACCCAAAATTCAAATAAATATTCCACAGGGAAATGCTAACTCTGACAACTTTCTAGATTCTGCTGTGGGCCTTCAATACTGCTGACCAATGCATGGCAACATTAGCCTGAGAGAAGTGGCAGGACAGACAGGTGGATATATTTAGCAAAGTAACTTAGAAAGATAAAAACCCTCAGTGCTTAACAGGGACCATTCTTGCTGCAGGAGGTCTCATCCATGAAGACTCACAGGACTCAAATCTGTCTCTACCTCCTTTCCATTTCTCTTTGCAATTTCAGGGTGAGCTGGTTGGACAGCATAGGCTCAAGGATCACCATTATCAGTAAGGTCCAGTTCTTATCTGTGGGATTGGATCAGGAAAGAGGAATACCTGTGTCAGATGGATCCCATGAGACTGCAGTGGGAAGCTTTCAGAGAGTATCGTGCTGTTACAGTGCTGCCCTCACTGATTTACTGCCTCAGCTTTTACAGTACAAGTCTCTGATCCTAAATTGCATCACTTTGCAATGCAGCATTTGTACGTGTGTGTTGCTGCATCATGCTGCAGCTTTTGTGCTTCCTGTTTTCCACCACTTCTGGCTCAGAGATGGCCCCATTCTGGTGAGCAGTGACGTAGCTTCAGCCAATCATCCCTGTGTCCATTGAGTTGTAGCTGCCTGATACAGGTGGGGAGCCAGACATCAGAGATTTCCAGGTTGGGAAGCCTCCTTGGGTCATCATGCTAGAACAGCAGGTCCCCTCAGCAAATCTAAATTACCTCTCTGCTGTCTTCTAAATCTAAGTAAGTAATCTAAATAAGATATTTTCTTGAGTGTTGGATTTATAGGTTTACCATTCATGCACCCCATGGTAACTGGAAGTTTACCCAAGACCACTTTGTTGAGGTTCCTTTTCCAGCACCCTGGAGGTTTCAGGTAGGAGCAGGACTCACCTGTGTGGCAGGCAGAGCTTCCCTTGCACCTCCTGAGATCTAACAAGCTGCTCTAGGAATGAACTTTGCCATCCTCCATCTTCATTCTTTACCCCTTGCTGCTGCAGCTGCAAGGTGCATTTCTTCGACTGTGTCACCTTTAACATGATAACAGTATTGTACGTTTATCTTTTTAAAGCATGCCGGTGGGTTTTCATTCTCATTCACTAGATGTAGGAGGCATCCTATACACTCATTCCCCTACCCACAGAAAAGAAAGGAGAAAACCTCGCCAGTGACTTCAGTAACATCAGGAACACCCACATATGGGCACATCTTGCTGTGCCTGAGGATAGATAGAGTGTACAGCTTTTCACAGCTGAGGAAGCTGTACACCCCTCCCTTGGTTTGGGGACCACTCTTGATACACCATTTTTAATTTTAGTTCTCTCTCTGTTAGCCTGCAGCATTCCCAGAAAGACTTCATGCTGTAACAGAGCTCACATAGATTGCTGGTCCTACCTCTGTCTGTGCTCTTTGAACATGAGCTATCATCTGTGCTTTGCAATTAAGATGCTGTAGTGGGACTAACAGCAGGAGCTTCTGGTACACTGACCTACCAAAGCTTTTGTCAGCTTGAAGAATTCAAAGATGAAGTTGTACAGCAAAGCAACTGGAAAAGAAGCCACTCACGAAAATCTCTTTCAACAGTCATGTGTTAAGAAAGCAATGCAAAGCTGAAAGAAGAAATTACATACCTGAAATATTTTTAACTTGCTGTTTGCTATATGCAGTAGATAAATTGTTAACTGGAAAGGATTTTAAATATATTAATGACACTGCTTTGATCTGCTGGTTTCCCTTTTCTCTAACCCTTCTGGTGTTTGATTGTGGAAATTGTGACTTGCCTGCAGCTAAATTACCTATCAAAATTTTTGCACAAACACATTACTGGCTGGGATATCCGGGTGCAGGGAGAACACTCATTGCCATTGTAAAGTCTGAGCACTATTCTCTGTGCTAAAATAATAGATCCATGGAACAAGAAGAGGTTTCACTCACAAAAAGAACTTAAAAGAGGCAAATATATTGCCATTCTTTGAATATACCAACACACCTACCCTCACTGTGTCCTTTAATGTTTGAGACTCTGAATGGTGGCTTTAGGTAGCTTTTGAAATGCAATTTTCACATTCTTGTTTGTTTTGACTGATATCCTAATACAATATAAAGTGCTTGCCAGAAACAATCCTTCTCTGTCAGAAAAAGGCACCAAAGTAAACATTCCTTGATTTGTGCTTGGCAGGTGTTGAAGTAAACCCATGTCAATAGGAAATTTATTTTCCTACAGTTTTACTGAAACAATTGGTTATTAAATGAATCTAGGTGATTCAGAGGCATGCAACACCTACAGTGTATTTTTTATAGTAGATTTTTCCCTTTTACCTTCACCTTGGATTTTTCCTTTACCATAACAAATATGGAATTTTTCAATCATTCAGAGCGATGGGTAGTCCTGCATCTACCTTCAAATATAAGAGTGGCTTGATCAGGGGAACCACAGAGAGCTGCAGACAGCTGACCCTGCTCCTACCCTCTCCTCTTCGAAAAATGTAAACATACTTGTCTTTTCCATTCTTCCTATTATTTCTTCTATCCTTCCTGGACTTTTGAAGAGGACCACTGATAGGTCTGAGACAGCTTTAGCAGGATCTTTAGCCTAGGAAAAACTCATCTGACATGCGTAACTGGAAAGCCTCCAAGCTAACCAGTGACAGTCTCACTTTTTCTTGCTCAGTTTTACCTGTCACTGGTATTAATTTTACGAGCCATTTGCTCACAGACAAATTTTTCTTAAAGAAGACTGATGCATAAAGAGTCTTTCCAGAAGGCTTTTCAATTCAGGATGAGCCTTGAGTTTTCATTAGCCTCCACCTCCTGGTTTCACCTCCCCACCATACAGCCTTCCCTACTCATTACACATCACTGTCCCTTCTGGGGGCCCCCACTCCTGTTCCCCCACTTCCCTTTGCTTCCCCATGGATGCTGCCCTACACTTTCCATGTAGCAAAGCGCTGCAGCAACAGCATCCATGTTACCCTGTTGATTCTGTCTGGGTTTGGAAACCACCACTGACCAACATACAAGGAGCTCTGAGGGAGTTTTTCCTGCAGTCTGAGGGTCCACTCACAAGGAACATGTGGCACAGGCTGCTGGGACAGCCACCTGCAGAGATGACATGGGACACACAACTTACTCTTCTCACTTTATGATGTCCAGAAACCTGAAGCCTCTAAATACATCAAAATTGCAAAGGCTTTTTTTCTCTCCAAGAATAATCATTCTCATTTCAGATAAATTTTCTCCAATCCTATACAACCTTAAAGACACCCAGCAGCAAGGCAGGCAGGGGCAGCAGAGAGCTGGGAGAGGGGCAGGCAAGGAGAGTTATGGTGCTGGTGTCTGGAAGAGGAGAGGCTGTGAGCGCTCGGTGCCAGGTGTGTGCAGGCCTTGGGGACAGGATGGGAGGAGGTGCTGGCTTTGGCAATGCCCAGGTGCAACTGCCCTACAGCTTTAAAGGCTGTGCAGTGTGGAAGAGGATAAAGCTGTGCAGGCAATGTGAGTCCATGCTGCAGCACCAGTGCAGGGCGCTGCAGCAGGGCAGGTGCTTCATGCAACACAAGCCACGTGTAGCAGGTAATCACACACAATGCTGGGAGTGAAATGCACCATCTCTCTTCTTGTTAATGGGAACACAGGGCTGCTTCCTTTGCTGCCATGTAAAGATACCAACAAGGCTCTTCCTCCCAATTCTCCCTTTGAAGCCAACTCAGTTTGCTCTGTAGGATTTCCCAGAGGTGTCTGGCACCACATGGTTCAGCTGTACCTCCTTGGTCAAGGAGACAGCTGTGGTTCACATTTCAGACAAGCAGGCACAGCTGGCAGGTAACATCCTTCAGGAAGCATCCCTAAATGTCATCATCATTCAGGGTCTGGGAGTCACACCCACCCCTTGTTGCCATAGGGACAGACAGCCAGGTGATGCTGAGATGCACTCTCCTGCTCCTGCCAGAGGCTTAGTCCCAGGTCAGAACACCAATGCCTCCAGCACAAGTAACCATCAGATAATTCACCTTTCAAACAATGTGTCAATGGCAAGAGGAGCAGTTTTGCATCTCTTTGCGATGCATAAGCAGCTACTAATATTTTCTGTGTTTGAGGAGGGAGAGAGCTGACTTTTAGCCTTAACATATCAAGAATATTGGTCTAAACTTCATTTATTTTCCTCTTTGGAGGTTCCAGCAATGCTGACTAAGTGCTAAAAGTTCAGTCTAGATATCTAATAATGCTGCCTATTTTCCCAATTGATTTTTTTGTGCTGCTTTTATGAGTACTGTTCAACAAAGAGACAGAACTTGCAAGTGAAGATCACATTCTCTCTCATTTGTTTATGTACTACATTTTACTACTGATTTTCTAAACCTATGCATAAAGTTTTGTCAAGAAAAACCAGGAGAAGTATATGAAATTCTGAGGTGGTAAAAATGAAGTTGAAAAGAAACTTCATGTTTGAATTTACCATGAAACAAAACAAATGCCTACCTTTTAATCTGAGCTTTTATTTCTACACTAGAAAGAGGGGTAGACAGCATATCTCCACTTTTTCCAAGGATGGGTTACTTTCAGCTCAGAGTAGGTTTGGCCTATAATTCAGGGTTCAAATATCTGCAAGCTTAGAGGCTCATGAGATCTGATATCAGAATGCAGATCAGTTCTGGGCTATCCCTCAGCTTAACAGAGATAAAGGAAGGAAAGCATGGCAGGGAAGGTTTTGCAATTTAAAAATAAAGAAGCACTGCATGAGTTTTTATATCTAGCCATCACTAAACCAAAGTCTCGTCTGTTCAAAATGCAAATTACACCAGTGGCCACATACTGGCTAATGTGAATAAATCTTCCTATTCTGCCCACTTTTACAAGATCACATACTGCACCCCTGTGAGTTGCACTCCTTTGTGGTCTGGCTGCACCTGAAGCCAGCAGAGTTACACGACACACTTACTTCTTGCAGTCCTGCTAAAAGAAGGAATAATTCATGCCAGGGGAGTGTGTTTGCTGAGCATTTCCCTGTGCACGTGTGAGTTGCAAATCATATCTGTGTCCCCTGCAACCAGGCTCCACTGACACCCCTCTGACAACAAGGGACAGCCTGCAGCTGGCAGCCTCCAAAAGCAGCAACACTGGTGGACTCAGGCTCTAGAGGTGCCTGGACCAAGGGTTTCCAGGCAAGAACATCCTTCCCTAAACCAGGAATCAGTCCTGTGTTTTTAATTACAGTCAGTTGGCAAGGCCAGAAAATGTAGGACTCCAATGCAAAATACATGCTGCAAACTACTTTCTGCCTGTTACCTGGAATGCTCCCTCATACATGCTGTCATTTTATTTTAAAAATACATGGTTAAGTGATCATCCAGAAATTGGTCTAGCTTTTATTTAGTTTTTTTACAGTCTTCCTTTGCACAAAACACTTTACTTACTTGTGCAGTAAACAAAAATATTTTGTCTATTTGGTTAAAACACTGTGAAATACTGTCACATACTCACCTTCAGTCTATTTTTTAAACTGTTCCAATGAATAACAGGAATAAAATCTGAAAGACCTTAAAACCAAGACATTAAGAAATATGCTTATCATGACAAATCTTCACTGAAAAATTAAAATTTTATTGAGCTAAACAATTGCTTTTACATGAGTACTTCATTATTTCAGATAGGAATGGTTATATTTTTGCCATTTTCTACCGTGACATAGTTTCCTTGTCTGCAAATTATAGAAGATTTCATCGTTCCACTCATGAAATAAACACAAACAAAAAGAAGTTCCCACACTATGACTTTTCCTCATCTAAAAAAGACAGTTATAGAAGGCGAAGTTACAGCAGCCACACTTCTCTCATAAAACTCATGTTAGATTTAGTAAGCCTCAACTTGATCTGGAATTTAAAAGCTATGGATTTTTGGTGACAAAGTAAAAAGTAAAGCAAGATACGATTAAAACCTCCTTTTTTAATGTTTGTTGGATTGAGAATTTCACTCTACAATGTGTTCATAATTCACTGGAACATGCACACACATTCTTCACATCCTACCTGTCTTTGTGCATTATTTCTGCAATCTCTTGTAGAAGATCTATAGCTGTTTGCCCTCTCCACCCAAACTGCGTGATCCAGCCTTTTCCTCAATTTTCTTATTTTTTAAAAATCCCTTTTTTCCCCCCACATTTTCAGCACCTACTTGTGAAACTTCGTTAACTATCTGTATGATTAATGCATCCTCACTGACCTGGTTTTATTATTGTGTTTAATTACTAAAGCAAACAAAAAAGTCGTTAGAGATTTGCAGCTGACCCTGGAAGTGCCCCAAAAAGTTTCAGCCTCAGAATTTCATTCTTTGCTGAGAGAAAATAATCTCTATCTAGTTTTAATGCAATAATAACGTTTCCTTAGAGTCACTCAGTTTTCCTAACTAAAAGATGGGGCATTGATGTAAAGAGCATCAGCATGAAGACCTCCAGGGGCTGCAAGGAGCCTTCTGTGAGGCCCAGGACAGCAAGATGCTGAGGTCCCTGCTTATATCTGGTAGGACATCTGAAGGAAGAGACCCCAAACTTTTGCCCTACTAGGCAATATGAAGAACCCAATGTAATGGGCTTACTGTCTAAACAACATCATTACTAATAATTTTATCTGAGACAACCTCCTTTTCTTGGAATGAAGAAAGAAGGACATGAAAAAGGCCACAAGTTTTAAGGAAATAAAAGTTTCAGTAAAAGGTGTTTAAAAGAAAAATGTATTCTTGCAATAAGAAAAACTCTAGGCTGTAGTTTGGGATGGCTGCAGCAAGTGGGTGAGGTAGGTGCCACCACTATGGCAGAGGGAGATGATAAGTGGCTGCTCAGTCCAGCAATGTCAGGCCATGTGCTTAATAAACTAAAATCCATACAGTCTATGCCAAGTTTAAATTAAATATTCTCTGGAATCTACTGTCTCCTGCACCCATGTGCACCAGACAATTTAAACAGGGATATTAGAATGCATAGGATAAATACATGTTGGCAAGTTTATCAGGGCACATCCATATAATATATAAACTAACAATAATCAAGTGTAACACCTCAGATGTGCTGTCAGGACCAATAAAAATGACAAAGTGATTTCCATGGCTGTAGGAGTACAGGTGTCCTTTGTGGTCACATGGCTAATCAACTAATGGCACTAATTAGAATCTATTTCTAAATGCTTCATCCCACCTCAAAGTAAAAAAGAAGAAGCAGTAGAAAAGGTTCAGGCAAGTGCAGTGGCTGGTGGTGAGCATGGAAAACCTGCTGCCTAAGGAGAGATCAAATAGACTAGGATGTTCAGCTTGGACAAAAGGCAGCTGAGGACAAGTATGAGGGATAAAACCATGACATTAACATCTCCAAGGACAGATGAAGTTCTGAGCAGTGTAGAGCAAACAGTGTGCCATCATACCTCAGAACTGCTTTCCTTATTGGAATAAGTAGGGCAGATGTAACAAATATCTCAGGGGTTTTTAAGACAAGCAAACCTTTTCAACCAAGTATAGAATTAAATTGTGGGACTCTATGCTGTGGGAATTTATAGGTGCCAAGGCTATAAGTGGGTTAAACACAACATTTAAAGGAATCCAAAGAAGTCCATAGGGAAGGATCAGACCCACAGACACAACCTCCATCTCAAGAGATCTCCAAACTATAGCGGATTGCCATATATCAGGATTTATATGAGGAGCTCCACATCTGTGTGGGCTGTTCATATACCTTTTTTATGTGCATCCACTACAGCTCTGAGGTTAGAGAGACCCAGCAAACCTCCCACCTGGCCCAGGGTCAGCATAAAGCATAGCACTGCTTTTTTAAAGTAAATAGCTTTTGAATTCAAAACCACATAAAATCTAGTTGTCCACCTAGGATTTCCTGAGTCACACTGCTCCTTCTTGTCCTTTGAGTGAGGCAGAGGATTATCTAATATGTTGTAATTAAATCAGAAATGCAGTTACTGTTGTCAAGACATGAGTCATTTTTTCATGCACAGATCTGATTCCGGTGACACAGTTGCAAAGGCATCTTTTCAAACTCTGTAACACTGGATTAATTTTTTTTTCTGAGCTAAGCTGTCAGCAAAAACTGCTTAGCTCTGAGTGGCAATCAATCCAGTCTTGTCTCTCAACAAGTTAAAGAGTTTTGACATAGTGCAGTTCTCATCTAGAGGTTTGCTTATGAAAAGAAAATTCAAATGCTTTTTGAAAGCGTACTTTTAATAAAATCATCCACTTTTAGAAAGAAAAGCTCTATCCAAAGAAGTAGGCTGTTTGCCCAAGCACCTCTTGAAATTTCAGTAATATTGCCATGCATGCACTTGGGAAGATGCATTTCTTTAGTTTCACTTGACATTCTTGACATTTTTCACTCCCTAACGCAGAAAGCAGTGTCAGCCAGGACTTGCCAGGAAATATACCCACTGGTACATGGTACACCATCTCTGTGAAGTATTAGCTGTTCAGCTACTGGTTGCTTATGTCTTTTGTTACTTGAACAACAAGGATTATGAATTATTCAGCAACAGTATGAAATGGATAAATATGATACATTTCCCAGATTTCATAAAAGTTAAAATAGTGGGCATAGAAGAAAGGGACTACATTATGCAGAAGAAAAAGAAAATGGGATCAGTATGAGGCAAGTATTTCCTAACAAAGAAGCCTATTAAATGGCTGAAAAGTCCCTTGTGGGAAGAGGTGGAGGCCTCATCACTTTAGATATTTAAAACCTGACTAGACAAAGCATTCATCTCCACAGTGGTGGAGGAAATGGATAAAATTACTTATTAGGCTTCTTCCTATCTATCTCTGATTTCTACAATTTAATACATTTTTTAAAATGCAAACCACATTTGTATAGCAAAAGGCAGAAAAACAAAAAAAAAATTCTAGTTGTAATGTTGCCTAGCACAATGAAACTTGATTTAAAATTAAATTTATGCTAGCAATCCAGACTCCAAGATGACTTCTCTTTGTTTAAGCTCTAACACTGAAAGCTTTGCTACTGTCACACGTGTCTCTAAAAAGATGATTTACTGTCCCCAGACTGGGGATTTATTCTTTGTGCCAGAACTCTTTGTGAACTGTGATAGTTCAGCTTTGACAGAGGTGGCAGATGCAAAAGGAAGAATGGTGCTTTACAGAAAAGCAGTGGAGTACGGGGTCTGTGCCTAAGGTCTGGCAGACTTATCAACTCCCTTGGGAATCTCCAGCACTAAATATTTACTGAAGCCACTCAAAGGATAACATCTAGTCTGCTAGTATGAAAATAAAAAGACTCTCAGATTCTTTCTATCACTTTGAATATCTTAAAATTATTTCAAAATCCTCAGTTCTTCTTCCCCACATTTTTTCTTTTTCTCTCTCTTTTTTTTTTTTTTAATCCTTGAAGGCACTACTCTATTTAAAATAAAGTGCACTGTCTTGCTTCATAGAAATAAATATGAAGAAACAGTAAAAACCCAACCCTGAGAAACCTTAGGATAGTCAAAATGTTTAAGAGTGTAACACTGTGGATCTTTCATTCCACCCATCATCCATGCAGGAAGATGAAATCATGATGTAGAACTCCTGTACAAGAACTCAAGGTGCACAGCTGAAGTGAATTGTCCCAGAGGTAATGCAGGAGTGGGTGTTGAGCCATGGTGGCCCTCAGGCTTGGGACAGCCTCTCAGTAATTTTGAACCAGCCAAGACAAAGCAGGATATAGCCACATGTTTTCCTTGCTTTGACATCAAAACTGTTTTAACAACATGCTACTGTTTACCTGCTGCACCCTGTTCGCTCTCACGTCCTGGCTGCAATTTGCCATATTTTCAGTATTAGCCTTGCTGTGCTGGGCTGGGCTGCAAACTCAGTGCAGTAGAAAAGATTGCTTCATTTCAAAACACTGTTTATCCACAGTTTCATGTAGACTTGTTTCATGAGAGGGGGCAGAAAAGTAAGAGGAATAGTGAGTTGAATCTATCACTACAACTGGTTAAAATTAAGAAAAGCAATGGCCCTGTACCCAAAACAAGGAATTCCCTCAAAAACATCATCCACCTTCCTGTGAATCTCATCAGTTCCTCTTCCTCAGGTTGAAGTGTAGCCATTTAGGTGGAAAGCTGTTTTCCTGTTCTGTGCTTGTCTATCTGGCTATGTGATGCTGGACTCCACAGAACCAGAGAATTCTTTGAGTTGGAAGGGACCCTCCAGGATCATTGAGTCCAACTTTTAAGTGAATGGTCCATACAGGGATCGAAGCTATGGCCTTGGCATTATCAGCATCATGCACTGACCACTTATCTGTATCTTCAGGTAATCAAGTCTGTTTGGAAGAGGCCATTTTTGGGTACACCATAAAATATTGGCAACCCTGAAGTTTGCCAATAATATTATCAGGACAAGAGTTTGCCTATTTTAAGTGTTTTATATTAGCACAAATAGTTTTGTGGGTCTATAATCAATATAACAGTACCTACCAAAGCTCACAATGCAGCTAAATCAAAGATGTCAGCCCTTCCTTTGGCCAGTCCTATAGCTTTAAATAGTTAACATAACAGTGGGAGTGTTCCAAATCTAAGGATCTGTTTAAATTAGAATGATGTTCAATACTTTGCCATTTGGAAAGTAAACGTACTCAACTGTAATAACAGTAATAACAGTGGTGAATTAATTTAATTACCAAATGAATTTTAAACCCCAGAAGGGTCAGCATGAAAAACATTAAACTGTTTGCAGCAGCTCTACCCCAAAGTATTTATTCAAAACACAGCCCCTTTGTCCCAGGCATAGACAAAACTCCCTCTCTGCTTTGCTCAGCTTCCCAGTCAGCCCAGCCCCAGCCCCAGCCCCACATCCCATGTAAGTCCCTGCAGTCTCTGTTAACCCATGCTCTGTTAATTGCCCTGTGGGCTATGGGCTCAAGCCACACTTGCACAGCTTCATCCCTCACCGAGTCCTGCTCACAGGATGGTCCAGCTCAGCACATCCTCCCTAAACTGTGCCCAGCAGCTGCTCCTGCATCATCCTGCACCAGCCCCCAGGGGATACCACGATATCATACTGTAAATGAGCAGCTGGTGAGGATACAGTCTGCATCCATAGGATAAGCAGGAAATGAAAACAAAACAAAAAAATCTCATTTAGACTAAATTAATCCTGTAGTAATGAATTTCTAGCACTTTGTACTTGGTTGAGTCATGTCTGGGCATAGAAGGAATAAATCCCACTGGAAGGGAATTGCCTTGGTTTGCAGGCAGTATTTTACAACCCCAGGAGCCATTACTTTCCAAGGAGAGAAAAACAGTCAGAGAAAAGGAAGAAAAAGCAGGCAGAGAGGTATGCAAGTCTTGATTTTAGCCTCATTTACATCGATTTCAGCACAGTTATTCCACTGCAGAGGACACAAGAGTTTTCAGTTCAAAGTCTAAAGGATGGTAGAGAATAAAAATAAGGAAAGAGTAGTATCTGAAGTTCTTCTAGTCTCAGTCACACAGCAAAAATTCTTCTCCACAAATAATTGAGATTTATCTCCCAGCAATTCTCAATGGCCATATTGTAAGTCATATAGATATTTTATGACCCCAAAGCTGCAATAGCGTGCTCTGGCTGAGTGGCAGCATAGCTGTACAATCAATATGCTTTTGCACGCTTGCATCTTTGAGTGGGTTTGTATTGCAGACCAGCCTGAAATAAAAACATAAATTTAATGGGCTGGCAGTCTGAAAAGTAGAGAAGTATAACAACAGGTGTATTAATTTGTACTGTGATGTGTAACTGATACCACTGTAATTTTGCTACAGAGATTTTGCTACACTGCTACAGTGTAATTAGGCTCTGTTTTAAAACAGAGTACAAAATACCTGGTGCTGGAGTTGAGATAATCAGCTGAAAATCAAAAGGAAGACAACAGGTATCACTGTAGAGCATGTTGTGCAGAAGTAATTCATATATATATCACACATTTACAAAACCTATATACTCTGTTAGTCAGCCCTTTATTAGAGACACTATATTCAGACAAATTGAACAAATCCTAAAACATATAAACCCCTAACACTACAAATACATCTTTCCAAAAGTTATGAAGTTCTATAAAACCACATAGGTTTCTGGTTTTCTTTCTTTTTGACATGATTGTTGCTGGATACTTAAAATTTATGAGTTCATAGATGAGTCAAACCTTGACTGCAGATGATTCCTCTTCTAACTACATGTGCTTTACCACAGACATTAAAAACAATTACTTAGGAATAGTATTTTCTAGGAATTCTGAAAATATTTTAGGTATAATTATTGTCATTACAGAAAAGTCTGAAACATTTCCTTTAATCATTCAACACATAGCTCCATAACTCCATACACTTGAAAACCATAATTTCGTTTCAAGTTTTCTTCTTACATATGTGTCTATATGTACATACACACACATATATATGCACTATTATAAAATGAGTGTCAAGAAAAGCAGGACCTTTACATTTCCACATTTTCTCTGTTTGCAATAGGAATAAAACTTCAGATTACCACCTGTGTTATGTACAAAAATTGAACCAGCTTAACTTTGAATCCTCTTGACAGGCTCTGCTTTTCCCACTGTCATTTTTTCATTCTTACCAAAGTCTGTTTGCTCTAAGAATATATTGTTAGGCCATACATTCAATTTTCATGCAACAAACCCTTCTCCCTTTTACACTGCCCTGAAATGACTAAATCTTGTGCCAGACCCAAACATCAGGCTTGCACTGCTCAACTCCACCCTGCTGTGCACAAGAAAACGAGTTTGCAGCTGTGGTGTTGCTAGACCTAGTTATACACGTGAACATTAAATATTACTTATTTTTGTGTTCTTCCAGTAGCTCAAAAAGCAGCCTAAACCATGCAACATACAAGCAAGCCTTACAGGCCCTGGTTCTATTTATGGAATGGTAAAGTATCAGTAATTCCTCTGAGCTCCACTAATGGAGACATGCTAATTGCCACATCTAGATTGCCATCCACTCACAGCAGTGACGGGGAGTTCAGAGTATTAAACATTTTGAAGGACTATGCCTTAAACAGAAACCTTCCCAAAGTCACAGTATCTCCTTACAATGCTCATTCTGTGAACTCAGAACAAAACAAACAAACAAACAAACAAACAAACAAAACCCCAAACCCAAAACAAACAAACAAACAAAACCTCAGTTAACCATTTCAGATTTTTTTTCTTGAAATTGTATTAGTTATTGAAGATCTGTTTCCTAATTGTTGGGAATAAAAGTGTGTCTTGAGAGCTAAAGTCACATAAGCTAAATTCTCCAGCACAGCTACCACAGAGTACATGTGCATGAGGCTGGTCATCCATTAGGAAGGACTGGTGGCTTGGAAATGTCACTAGTGGTGGTGGAAATGCTGGGAGGGAGGATAAGCATAAAAGAACATAGCTAGAGAAATCTGCAGAGCTCTGAACCCTCAAAGGGAAGCCTAAGGTGTGTACACTGAAATAAGTGCACCTGGAGAACAGCAAACACGTGGCTGGGTCCTCAGAAGTACTCATTAGCAGGAATATTTCACAGTGAGCTGCAACTGTACAACAAGAAAAAAATGGGCTTCTCTTTGGGGAAAGTGTTCTGGAGACAAGTTTTTAACATTCAAAAAAAATTGTTGGCCTCCCACAAGTATTTTTGCTATAACAAGAACTAAAAAAAATGGTAGTTTGTTTTATTCTGCTTATAATACTAACTAATAGAGTGATTTAATTTGCCATAAATGATGATGGATTATAAATAACAGATATTTCAGAGCATGAGATGCTTTGGCCGAAGAGATGAAGTACTTGCATCTGGAAGGTGTCTGCTACAGTAATTTCTTCTTGGTGAATCCTACAGCCTGAACTGATTTGATCAAGCCTATACAAAGCAAAGTCCTACTCATTTGAGCAGTGGCAGCAGCAGCAGCAACAGCAGGCACCAAGTTTGGCGATTTTGCTTTATCCCTTTTTAAAATTCAGCCCTTCAAAATCAAAATGTAGTTTTTATTTTCAATTCTTAGCTCAAAAAAAGCTCAGGGTGAGGAGGGTCAAATTCAGTTGGAAAAAAAGGGACCACTAGGGGCACTGCTTCCATTTAGTGGGATGGACAATAAGAATAAATAAGAACACAAAGAATACAAAAACAGGATAAATCAACTATGCTACACATCTGGTAGTACACCTTATTTTACTATATTTGTTATCAAGACGACATGCAGTCTAGAACTTCATGGCAAACACACTGGCAAAAGCCATAAATCATGAGAATAACAAGGCTCGAAGGAACAAGGCTTACAAAGACAACCCCAAGGGTGACTTTCTTGGATACCAGTAAATAAATCCCTAAAGGCAAGGAGCTAAAGTACAGCAACCCTAGCAACCACACTAGCACCCGAATCGAGGTCTGGAAGAGCAAAGATGTGCAGTTCCACACTGTCCAGTTGTGGGACACAGTTGCAACAGAGTCAAAACTTGTAGGCCTGTAAAATTCCACCACGGGGGTTGAGTTCAGAGTCTGGGGACTTTCTCTTTGTACTTCCATGATTGTTATAACCAGGCAATTGGAAGAGGTGTGAGAAGGGCTAACCAGAGATGCCAGCCTTTTGGGAGTCAGCAGCAGTTCTGTTGGGTTGTCTGGTAGGCACTTCTTTCCCTTTCCCCCACAAGCTAAATTCAGAAGGATGTTGTTGTCATCAGGAAGACTACTAACCTCATCGTCTGGCAGGCACGTTTCAAACCTGCAAAATGGGCACACTATCACTCCTTGTGGGGAATCACCGAAGTCTATGATCTTGCAAAGGCATTTGGCACACACTCTGTGACAACACTCCAGCACTTTTGGTTTCCTCTGTCGCAGGTTGTAGCGGTTGTAACAGATCTTGCACTCAAGCTCATCTAAACTCTGGGTCTCCACGGACTCCTCTGGTAGTTGAGTGGTCATTTCTTCAGATGGTTTTTAGACTTGTGGAAAGAGAAGTCAAGGGATGAAGAGGTCACTCAGTCTTATTTTAAAACATTTTCCTATCACCCATCTCAAACAGAACAAGAGGAGATGACATCATCGAAAGGCATCAGTAGACATCATCCATTTTCAGCTTCTGCTAGGGATTGTGCACTGCATGTCCTTTACTCTGAGCCAGGCATCCATCTGGAAAAGCCAAAGTGGAATTTTTGTTGAAAGCGAAGGCAAAAACAGGAAAGAAAAGGGGATGGGGAAAAGAAAAGGGAAAGGGAGACAGGAAAATGGAAAGGGAAAGCTTTAGCAAACGAAATACACAAGTTCTACTTTTTATAAGCTCAGCTTCCTTTGCTAAAACTACCTCTAAGGTAGCTTTTTTCTGTGGCATACGAGGCCTACATAACTGTTATGTGATGAAACTTAGCATCATGCTGCATGTATTTATCTTAGAGTTGAAGCTCTGAGTGGCTTAGCCCATGAAGTTCTCAGCAGAAGCTGCAATCTAATCACTGATCTATGACCATTTATTTAAACTCCGGTTTCCCAAGGAAATGAGACTTGACACCTGGAGCTTTTGGTCTTTCCCGGTAACTTGTGAACCTGCTGTCCAATTCAAACAAATCAGCAGAAGGGCTGCAGTACTGAAGATAATTAAGTTGCTAAAAAGAAATGAACTCTGGCATTTGGGTAGAGGAGAGAGATTTATAATAAGTACCATTTATCCTGGAGGGCAATGGGTGGTCAGCACACCCCAATCTCTGCTTTGTATGAGCAGCATGTCGCCTATAGCTCAGCCAGAGAGGAGGGCAACCCAGGGGGAAGCTGGTGATACTCTGGGCAAATAAAAAAGTTTGGGGGAGTGGAAGGGGTATGAAAGAGGTCCAGGGTTATTGCAAAGAGTTATGTGGGGACCTAAGTAAAATCTGGATTAGGCTTTGTCAATTTTTCTGTTTGTGGAGCAGCACATTTCCTTTTCTCCGCCCAGCTGCTGGACATATGATTATAAAAATCAGTGTTCTTTAGCTTGCAACAAATGTCTCCTTAAATATGTGGCTGCTGGGGTGAAGGCTAATGTGTCTTCCAAGTGCACTCACCAGATGCTCTGGTTTTCAAGGGTGTCACAGCTATGGCAGCTATTTCACATCTCAGCTAAGGAGAGATCTGTGGCACGTTTGCCCTGCTGTATTGTCACTCTGTGCAGTGGTTTTGCCACCAGACACATCTGCCTCACTTAAACAAATGTCTTGTCATATTTTGTAACATGACTTCAGGAAACTGTGCATGTACTATAAACAAAGCATTAACCAGGAGTATGTGCTCTGGGGATCAATAATCACCAGTATTTACAAAACCAGTTCTTATCTGCTAGAAGATAAAAAACTTCTTCCAGATTCAGGCACATGCTTGCTCACAGAAATGAGGGCAGAACTGCAATTTGCAGATTTTCAAACTCATCCCTTCATTGCTAGAGTAGCAAGGAATTGGCCACAGTCAAATGATGGGCAAAGTCAGCACTTCTGTCCAGCTGCTTCTTGCATTATCAATAAGTATCAGGCATACTGATTATGAAAAAGTGGCCTATTTCAAGAAACTTATTTCTTGACTATTTGTTTTAGTAAATATGTGATTTCTTTCCCTTTCAATTGGGAAGTTATTACTCACTTCTAGCATTCAGATTTTTGTTCTTTTTTTGAGGACAAGGCAGGAAACAACTCTTTTAAGCAATGCACTCCTTCTGTCAATACATTTTACCTGCCAACCATCAGTGAAGTCTCTTTCATGGGCTTCTTGTTGTTACTGTGCTTTAAGTATTTTCCATTTCTGCATATCCAGCAGAAGATAGAGAAATATGAGAGAGGTGGATATATAACTTCTACAAGCAACATAGTTTGCAAAACTCACCTCCAGGATTTTAAAACAAAGATGCAAACATCAGACAATGCAGTAACGAAA
>VZTT01061929.1:2055-19732 GCA_013400855.1 Buphagus erythrorhynchus
ATATTGAGTAGACAGTACTGGAATAATATAAATATTTGCCTAATGTAGCACTACAATATCAAAAGACAAACTTTAAAGTTCTAGTACATCTAAGGATCTCTCAGTTTTACATTAACAATGTATGGGTTTTCTCTAAGAGATTCAGTATTTCTTGACTGAAAATAAGTACTTTTTTCCCTGAAAGTAAATGAATTTGTGTACCAGCAATGATGAATTAAGAAGGCTAGTGAAAATTTAAATTTCCTGGTCTTTATACTATTTTTAGGACTGCATTAAAGTTCTCCTGTGAAACCTAATCTCTCAGATTGGAATTCGGATAATGTAAAATCTGTCTGAGAAAAAGGTGTCTCAAAATTACTTTGGTGGTCTTGATGAATACCTTTAAGTGTCAAACAGATCTTCTGATGTGCTTTTGTTTCCCACATAAATTAGGACTGTGTATTAGTGTTGTTTAACATATCTTCTTCTCTTTTGTTTTCAGTACAGCGATGAGAAGATAAATGTTAGTTAATTTAATTGACAGGGAATTAGTGGAGAACTGCTGTACTTCTTAGTAACCTGTATAATGTTTTCTGTTAACTTGTGGATGGGGATAGGAGGTGTTTTTTGAAAAGAGGAAAAGTTCACACAATCTCTTCCTGCTCTAGATACAATCCCAAATGTTGTGTCATAGAATTGTTTTTTACTGTGGTTCTGTTGAAAACAGATAATGTTGATGTCTGCTGACATAGGCCTTCAGTGAGATAAAATATCCATGTTATATATAACCTTCATGCTGTAATAGCTTTTAAAAGAAGAGGCATAATACTCTTTAAATGGCTTTGTTAGCAAGACTACCAACAAAAGTTCATACAATAGGGGTATTAAAAACAAACAAAACTCCCACAATCCCCCCAGTGTTTTGGCAAGTATTTTAAAATTTCATGAGGCCAACAGCTTTTGTAGAGGGGAAGGACAGAATATTTCAAAACAAGATTGAGGGCTTTGATTGTGAAGAATTTTCAAGTGCTATGTCTGGAAACTAATTTTTGTATCTCTTCTTGCTTTTGTTGTTCTATTACTAAAAGTATCTTCTGCTCATATATTGAGACTAAATCCCTCTTTGGTACTCTTTTCCTTTTTCTCTTTTTCATAGTGTGACAAATTCAGTCAAATGTGAAAGACCAGCTATGATTTAAAGTCATATATTTTACAATGGGAGCCTGAGACTTTTGAGTAACATTTTTATTATTGGTATGGATACCACCAAAGATAACTGTTCTGACTAGAAAATTTATGTAAAGACAAACTATCTCAGTTGCTATTTTGTCATGAGTAGAAAAGCTGAGTTCAATGAACTGTTTCAAACAAAATTTTCAGGCTATTGGTATAGCACATTTATTTCCTGTTTCACAGGATTCAATTGTGAATTCACAGTGGATTCAACTGTATCTCTTAGATTTTTCTGCTTCTGATTTTAAGTTTGGGGGGGGAGGGGGATTGCTATTCAAATAAGATGAAATTAATGATAAGTACAGGATATTTCATGTTTCATATATTTCACCTTCCAATGTTTTGAGAAAGTCACGCTGACAATAAAGGCATAATTTTGTTATTAATGACTTTATAATTGTTCGAGTGAAAATTTTTAAAGTAATGAGTAAGTTGATCCATAAACCTTTGTGAAAATATGAATTTTTATTGGCTAAAGAAAAGGATAAACAAGAATCTGTTCAGCATTTTAAAAAAAGAAAAAGAAAAAAAAAGCAAACCCCAAACACTGAAACTCCTTCCAAAGCCAAATAATTGTTTTTGTATTTTTATCACTTTAAAAGTCAAAGACAGAAACATGTTGCAATGATTTGAAGGCTGAAAATACAGTGCCTTTTCCTTAAAATGCCTAGTTGTGCCTGATCTGGTTGGTGAAGACCTGCTATTTGCTTACTTAAAATTCTGTTAGTCTTACTACATGGACATCTACTGACCTGCAGCTGTGGATTTTGATTACTACCCCAGATCAATGTTTTGTTCAAATTAAAACATTTTTTTGAGGACACACTGAAACAAATTGCTTAATATCTATCTCACACTTAGAAAAATGAAAATTGAAAATGTTTTGAAGAAACAAGAGCAAGCCAGGAGGCCTCAGACTCTTGTCATAAGTCTTGTCCTTGAGACCTTTCTCCACCTTGTCTGTCCTCCCCTGCACGCATTGTAATAGTTTGATGGTCCCAAAACTGCAGACATCCTGCATAGATTTGCATGGTTTAAAAGGATATAATTAAAAAAATAAATAGACTGAGAAGCCACCAATGCATGTCTCAGAAATAGGTCATTCAGGAGGGAAAAGTGATGCTTGTTCAGAAATGTAGTAGAGAAGAAAAAATCTTTGTTAGCTGGGGTGGGCTGAGGACTATCTTGTGGAGGAGTACTTCAAGTGAGATTGGTGGAAGCAAATCTTGTGGGTGTGATATGCTTGTTTCAACAGGAATAGTGTTAATGAATAATGCAAGAATCTGAAAGGTCTAAATTTGGGACAAAAATAAGGTGTTTCAAGGATAAGAATATAATTAAGTTAATGACTGAAAAGAAAGACATTTGTAGCTGACAGTGTTGCAGTAATCAAGTCCTCTGGGAGAATATTACAATTGATCAATAATATTTAAAATTTATTCATAAAATAGTGATGTAGAGAAGCAATGTATAAAGTTTTTAAAGCAAAAGATTATTAATTAGGTGAACAAGTTAAGCTCAAAAATAAATTATATAATAAATTAATTACAGGGAATTAAAAATGCTGACAATTAATAATGGAGTCATAAATGCAAAGAAAGGGTTAAGTGAAAAATTCCAGTAAGATAATACATAATCCTTGACTTAATTGTTATGGTCTCAGGATGTGGCAAGGCTTGCAGAATGAGAGTTGATACCACTAGAAAAATTACCAAGTTCTTCATGTGAATGGGATGGTATAATAGTTAAACATGAGAAATTATTCCAAATCTACATATGAGTTGAGGTTGTCTTTTCTTATCTGAAGGGTTGAATGCACAAAATTTTGTCCCTGTTTTGACCAATAATATCACTTAATTTAGTATAATTTAATTTTCCTTATCTATCTTACCTATATTTAGTATCTCTGGTAAAGGAAGTATGAATGTTTCTGAATGTCACAAGTGTACCGTTTGGCTTTACAAATAATAATTTCTTCTTTATTCAAATAGTCTAGAAATTATGTGACAAGCGTCCTGCCTGTAAATATCCTGAATGTACTGGCAGATGATTAACATACATATCTGCATAAATGGTGACACATTTCTGCTCTTTACCTTGATTTTCCCTTCCATTTTTCCTATGGACATTCTTCAAGCTGATTCAAGTTTCACTGTAGGCAGGTACCTACTGGAATAAAAGCGAAATTATGTTGGAAAACTAAAGATATAGGAAAGCAATGTTAGAATAAGAAATTAATGAATTTTCTAAAACAGAAGACACTTCTCGTAAGTCTTGCCCTTGAGACCTTTCTCTACCTTATCAGTCTTCCCTTGGACACACTAATAGTTTGATGTCCTTCTTATATTGATGTACCAAAACCTGCAGACATCCTGCATGGATTTGCATTTGGGAGTGGGTTTAAGGTACAGCTGCAATTCCTTGGATCACAAACAGATCTTGCTGAATGGTGAAGATGTTTCCTAGTCTTCCATCCCCACCCTAACCCCAGAATTACAGTTACTGTAGGGGTTTCTTGCATGTTACTGAAATTAGTCTCTTCATAAAAATTCATCGTATTGCATCAATTGTCTTCCACAGCAACTTTGGAAAGAAGAAACCCAGAGATAGAACCTGTTTATCAGCTAGGAAATACAGATCAATTTTCTAAATAGAAGTCTTTCTAGCATTAGTCAGGCTCTCCAGAGGTGCTCAATATACTGCTGTTTCCAATATTACCTTTATGAGTTCAAAATACTGTGTAGTGTAAGCCAAGTGGTTTTCAAAGTAGTAAGTAGTGACCAGTATGTGAAACCTTTGGTTGTCACTTGATTAATTTTTTATTCATGTGGCTGTTCAGTGCACTTCAATTGACTTCAGCCCCCCACATCAAAGTTTCACAGAATTTTTGACTGTTGAATGATTACAAATACTATTGGTCTGAGCACTTAAAACTCTCAACAAATTTGAAATGGACACACATTTTAGAGATGAAGCCATAGAAAAGGTGGTTTCTCTTTCCAGGTTTTTCATTTTTCTTTATTTCTCTCTTATTAATGCGTTATCATTTCTCTTCCAACCTAAATCAAGTAGTCCTAAGAGAATCTTCTTGATCTATTTTGGGAAGAACTACTGATATGGGAGTACAAACTATGTGCAAGAATTTAATTTTGCAATTCAGAATGAAATTGTTGTACTTGGAATGAATTAGTTGGAAGAAAAACAGGTGGGCTTTTAGTGCTACTCAATTTTTATGCAATCAAAACACAGCATTCAGTCTTTGAAGCCCCGTGTAATCAGAATCTTTATTTCTAAATCTCTATTCCTGCACCTCTCAAGGGGCAGATGAGTCCTTAGGCTACTATGTAAACAAAAAGCAGTGAGCTTGAAACAAATTAGGCACAGAGGACTGGGAGGAAAGCATGCTTTCTGCTCTAGTGGTTCTCAGAAATTTCTGATATGATCTTTTCTGTAGTATCAAGCATGTTCATAGTAAACTACCATTTAAGAATTGTCCATTTTACCTTATAAAGAGAAGTAAGGTCTCCCAGATAATACAGTAGAGAAGGAAGCAGTGACAAGTGTGCTAGTGTGGTATAATCTCTAAATCATATGTCCTGTTGAACTTTCTCTAAAATCCTCTAACTCTGATTTTCATAGAATCATAGACGGGTTTGGGTTGGAGGTGACCTTAAAGATCATCTAGTCCTGACTCTACCGTGGGCAGGGACATCTTTCATTAGACCAGGTTACTCAGGGCCCATCCAACCTGATCTTGAGGCATGGGGAGTCCACAGCTTCTCTGGGCAACCTGTTCCAGTGCCTCATCATCTTCACAGTAAAAATTTTTGTTCATAATATCAAAACAAAACCTACCTTCCTTCAGCTTAAGACCATTCCCTCTTGTCCTATCACTACATGTCCTCTTTCAAAGTCCCTCTTATTCTTTCTCGTAGGCCTGCTTTAGATTCTGGAAGGTGTTCTAAGGTCTCCCTGGAGCGTTCTCTTCTCCAGGCTGAACACCCCCAACTCTCTCAGCCTGTCTTCATAGGAGAGGTGCTCCAGGCCTCTCTCCAGCTCAGTGCCCCTCTTCTGGACTTGCTCTAACAAGTACATGTCTTTCTTGTGTTGGATACCCCAGAGCTGGATGCAGCACTCCAGCTAGGGGCTCACAATTGCAGAGTAGAGAGAGAGAATTGCCTCCCTTAACCTGCTGATGCAGCACAGGGCACAGCTGGTTTTCTGGGTTTTGAGGGCAGAGCCAATTCATGTTGAGCTTCTCACCTGTGAACATCTTCACATCTTTCTTCCCAGAGCTAGTCTCAGTGTATTCCCACCCTGCACTTGGCCTTGCTGAATTTCGTGAGGTTTGCACTGGCCCACCTCTTAAATTTGTCAAGGTCCCTCTGGATTTTACAAAACTAGTTCAACGTAATAATAGTGGCATACTTCTCTAGTATTGAAATTGAAAGGATTTTAAGCTCAGTCAAATCAAATAAAAAGCTGCCAAATTTCAGTGGGGTAAACCTAGTCTTAAAATGAGAAAACCTATATCAACATTAGCTGTTAAATAAACCAAGTAGGAAAAGTGTGTAGGCACACATCTCATCAGAATGAAAAAAAGATATTTTTTTCTCAGTATTGGCGATGGGATGTTTATCCTGGTTGTTTAAAAAACAAAGCAAAGAAAGCTGTCATGGTGGGCCCTAGGGCAGTGGTGGAGTGCTGTGACCTTCTGCAGAAGCGTCCTTGGAGGATGTTCCCGAGGCACAGGCACGTCCTCTGGTTCACTCCTGGGCTGGGAGCGATTTCAGCTCTTCTCCGCTTCTGCCAGCGCAAGGAGGGAAGAGATGAGATTCATGTGTGGAGCTCCAAGACAAGGAGTTTAGTCCTTGAAAGGCTCCAGGGACAAACGGGCTCACAGGGTAGGAGTGAGCAGGGCAGATATAGGATAGCCAGAGGGGCGGGGCAGAGCATCAGCAAATGGTCTGGGGGCTCAGGGGCGGTACAAGGGAGGAAGGGCCAATGGGGTACAACAAATTAACATGTAACAGAAAGGCATGCTGGGAGCAAAGTATCAGTTCTCATGACAAGGAGAGAGGGCCTAAGGGCTCTCCCTCCAGGAGAGAGAGATAGGCTCTTTTGTTGTGGGGCTTTCCACCTCCACAGACAGCAACCCTGCAAAAACCCAAACCAACCAATGAGCCAACTGAGCAACAAAAAACACCAAACAAACTACCAATGTGCCAAATCCCTCAATAACAAAAAACCCCTCAACCAAACAAAAAACCCAAGCCCACAAACTCAAGCCAAAGCAATCCAAAAAAACCACTTGACCCCACGAATGGTACTTCATGACAATAGTCTTGAATGGTAGATCCCTTCCTTACCTCTTTGGGGAGAGCTTTTATTTCATTATGGGGCTCAGTAACAATCTGCCACTGATTAGAGAGTGGTGGATTACAAACTGAATATGCACAAGGACTGAAGTACTCATGCCTGGTACCAGACACTAGTACTGTACTTGCAAGGAATCATCTAGTCTATGCCGTTTCTTCAAAACCTTCATCAAAAATTGTTCACTGTCTTATCTGGACAGGAATTATATTCCTGGAAGCTGTTGTCCTTTTGATTTCAGAGTGGGATTTGCTGGGAACAGAAGCATGCAGTAGATAAGGTATATCTGCCATGCCAGAGTTAAAATATACAAAAAGACTTGAAATATAGGCCTTTGTATGATACGAGCAAAGCCAGGCCATCTTGAAGGCTTTATGTATTTCTTTTCCTTTCTTCCACACCCACTTGGTAGGCAACCCTGTCAGAAATAGTACCTCTAATCTCTGGTGGCTTGTTTCCTCCTGCATAAGTCTCTACCTCACTTCTTTCTTAAAGAATTTCTTTCAGAATTCTGTCTTTTGAAACACAGAAATCTGTCTGCTAAGAATAAAAAATAATATTTTTCTTGTCATACTCAATTTATTTTTCTGAAGTTATTTGGTATTTCTATAAGTGTTTAGGACAAATAATTTAAATCTATGTTTACTTTTATACATCTTTCACATCTTATATACAAATTGCCTACTCCATTGTCACCTGCTGTTTATTCTACCCTAGCACTTACTCTTACAGTGTTTTTTATGTGAGTTTAGGTTGTGATTGCCATTTGGACCTAATTTTAAGATGAAATGTGTAAATACCAGGCTTACTATCTCTCAGTATTAAATTTTAAAAAGTGATGGATTAACTCTAGTCTGTTAAAATTTTAGGCAGGAACCTGTTTTGGCAAGCAGAGAAGAAAAAAAACCAAACAGGTTTGTATCAAGTTGTTCATATTACCAGTCCATTTTTTTCCCCTTCTCCTTTCTTTATAACTTTCGGTATGATCACATATTTTACTTTTCAGATGTTTAGTAAAATTTTTTGCTTAGAGGCTGTACATTTTAAATGAGTCTATTTTTTGCCAATATAGAATTTATATTTACAATCTGTTCTTTGCTAATTCTTCTTATACAAAAAGCCTATCTGTAGGCAACCTTCTGAGCCTTGTTTTTCCAGTGGTAAATAAGCAGTCTTTGAAAATATGTACTGTATATTCTCTGATCTGCTTATCTGATTGGGAAGATTGAAAGAGATATGACCTGAAGGTTTCATAGTGTCAGCTTGGCAGTGAAGTCACCCTCACATTAGGACTGGGGTTGACTTGAAATAACCCTAAAACACTTACAGGTCTGAAATTTTATGGAAAGATAAAGAAATGATACTTCCCCTTGGTACATGAGAGGGGCACAGAGTTGCTCTGATTTTTAATTGGAGAGGAACCTAGAAGGGCAGCAAAGGTCTGTCATTGTCTGGTAGAGGATTAAACCATTTGGCATGACATTGTGAGGTTCACTGCTGCACCAGTATCAAATCAATTGGAATACACCATTTTCAGTATTGAAATAAAATGCGGACTCAAGGGTGGAATCGCAGCTAGTCACGTATGGATGATGCGGCTGAAGCTGTTGTGGCAAATGGGAACAAAAACTAAGAACAACAAAATAGATTTGAAATGTAAAGGACTGTATTGCAAAGTGCCCCTCTCTAATGACTCCACTGCACAATATTCTGTGTGTAAATGACTTCTTTTAAATCAGTTGAAACACTGTGGGTAGCAGGTACATTTTTTTTGTGTCCTATTGTAATGATGATGAGGTAACATATTAAAATGGACTTAATATTGCCTAAATGTGCTAGAGGTAATATTTAATTAACAAAAATAAGTGGAATGTAGAGTGCTATAGGTATTTTACTATAGAAATAGATGCATATAAAACTTACAGTTTTGTTTTCAGGCTTCTATTGTTCTACTATCCCTATAAATATTTATAGTAAGCATAACATCAAAACAAATTACAAAATATCTGAGAAAATGCAGAAAAACTCCTTCACGTTCACCTTTTAGTAAGATAAATCCTGTAAATCCTCTTAATGACCTGCAGTAATTCAGGCACTTGTTAATGCAAGAAGCATGCAATAACAGCAGGACCTTGTAATTTCCGTATTGAAAATAATTCCAGATTTCATAGAAGATGAGATTATCTATCACACTGTATAATTGTATCTTGAAAATCTTCAGCTATGGGGACTCTACCATACCTCTGGGGAAGTTGTTTCTCTAGATTATTATTCTTTCTGTTGGAGTCAGTAAGTCAGGAGTCTCTCTGAATCCTTCAGAGAGAAATCAGAGTGCAGGGATTGAATTAAAGCCTTTGGATGGATTGAAGTATGTTAAGCCACTCACACATAAGGCAGAGGTGAAAGTTTAGGTTTTAGAATAAGTAAGCGAGCAAGTAAGTAAGTAGAATGGGTTTTAACTGCTTTTAGTAAGTAAAAGATCTTAGATACCAGTGTAGAAGTTCTAGTGAAGGCTGAAAAACATAGTCCTAGATACTAGTGTTTCCGTGGAGGCTCCAAGAATCTAGTTTCAGACATAATAAAGTTATAGTTAAGAATATTGTTACATTTTTCAGTTAGAACAAGATAGGCCATGTACGTAGTTTATACGTAGCCTGACATGCTAAGAAACTAAAATTCTAATAGGTTAAGAGGTAATGGTCTGAGTTTGTGTCTTAGCTAGTTAGGAAGTTTCTATAAAAGAACTTGCATCGGGGAGAGCTGTTGCTGTTTGCCATTGCTTTATGCCATTGCCATTGCCTTTTGCTTTTTGCCATTGCTTTGCTTTGCTTTTGCCTTTGAGACTGATGTGCTTCTGCAATAAATAACTTTATAGCAACTATTAGATGCTTAGCTCTTTGAAAGAAAACAACCTGACAGTTGGGTGCCTAAGACCACCTGGAGACCTAACCTCACACTTTCTGTAAAAACTTGTTTCTTATGTTGAGATGAAACCTTTCCTGGCTTGTAGCAGCAATCCTTTGTCTTCTTCACGTGGCTCCTGCAAAGAGAGGGTCTCTATCCTCTTTGTAGTTGCCCTTTAAGTACCAAAATACCATGAAAAACACCCCCAAATCTTTTCTTCTTCAAGGAGATAAGACCTAACTCCTTCAGTCTTTCCCCACAGTGGTGTTCTCTAGCCCATTGTTCATCTCCTTTGGACCGTCTCTAGTCTGTCCACATCATTCTTTAAAAGTGGGGGCCAGAACTGGACATAATATTCCAGGTGCAGCCTGAAAAGCACTGAGTAGATTGAGATGACTACATGTGTATCAGTGCTAGCAATGCTCCTGAGAATGCAGCCCAGGATCCAATTTGTCTTTGTTGCTGCAGCAGAACTGTGCTGTACAATTATGTTCAATTTTTTGTCTACCAAGACCCTGGGGTGCCTTGCAGGAAGGCTTCTCAGCCACACAGACCCCAGCCTGCACTGGGCTCTTGGGTTATCCTGACCCAGCTGCAGAACTGGATAGTCACCCTCTTCCAGTCATCAAGGACATCCCCTGGGCTCCAACACTGTTCAAATATTGCAGCCAGTGGGTCTGCAAGTAGTCAGCCACTCCTCCTAACTCACTGGGGTGCATTCCCTCTGGACTCATAGATTTATGTGGGCTAAAACCTTGCAAGAAGCTGAAGACCAGCCCTTCTTCCACTGCTGGTGGGTTGGCATGTGCTGCGTTACCTCCTTGATCTTGTGGACTCCATCTATGCCACTGAAGACAGCAGAAAATACCAGAAACCTCTGCCTTGTCACATTATTAGTAACTAGGTTCTCTGCCTTGTTTAGTAAAGGGTCTATGTCTTCCCTGTGCTTCTGCTTACTCCTCATATTTTCCTTGAACTTAACAACTTTGACCAGTTTTAGTTCAACTTCTGGTTTATAAGCCACTGTCAAGAGCGACTATGCAGTTTTGTTTGTGTGTTAAGCAATGGATAGTATTTACATTCTAGACAATCAGTGACTTACTACAGGGCTAAATTTTTGAATGCTGAACCATTCTCTGAATATGTTAAGCATCAAACTGAATATTTTTATCCTAAATTGGAACCAAAATCACAACTGCTGGCAATATTTTTCAAAACCTATCTAAATTTCTGATGTTAAAAATGTCACAACAAATAAAACAGAATTTCGGAAGAATACTGTCATTATGGAAAGCAAAATAAGCTTTTCTTTTGGGATATAAGATGTTTCAGATTTAATATTTTTCCGACTACTCTGCACTGGTCTTTATTTGAATTTTTTACTTTTTTATATTGGCAGTCTCAGTTCCCACTAGAGGGGAAAATAAGTAAAAGGAGAACCTCCTTTATCTAACTCAACCTGTGAAATGAAGTCCTTGGAGAAGTAATCACAGATGTACTATATTTCTGGAAAAAATAGGTGAATGTCTACTCATTATTAATGCCAAGTAATGAAAAAACAAACTACCTGCACTCTTTCAAACTTTGAGGAATATTATTGGTAAGACAAACCTGAAATTAATTTCCCTCATGCCTCCTATTTTCCCTTGTGTCTATGAAAAATCCACAGTGGGTCAGACTGGCTGTGGCACTGTCAGACAGTGCTGTTGGCTGCAGTACAGTTCCTGCATCTCACAGTGACACACTTCCCAAGCCTTCAAACTTGTTTCCTTGATTGCACATCTCTTCTTCATAGAGAGGGCTTCACAATTTTTTTAATCAAACATAGTCCTTCAGACTTAGCTGGTTTTGATTTTCTATTTGTTAGTGAGGTCAACTGTATATATTACTCAGATTTCAGTTTCCCTATTTTTCTTTCTATTCCTTTTTTCTCCTGAAATTGGATTTCTTTTGGAATGTGTGTGGGGAAAATTTTTCTCCTACTGATCTCATTTGTACTCTATTCCCCCCTTTATGTCTGTGCTATCTGTTGTCCTAATGAGGAAAGTGCAAGAGAAAAATACTTTAAAGAAATTCAGTCTTGGTGCTTGCATGAAGTATTACACCAGTTTTCCAGGCGGTCACTCAGACCACAGAAGTAAGATAATTTGCTACACTTTAAAGTTTTCTAACACTCATAAGACCAAAATATGCAATACAACTATTTATAGCCAAAGAGGACCAAATATTTTTTAAATAGATGAAACTAACTTTGGCATGCTCCACTGAGAGGAAACCTGTGAGGAAAGGTTGAAATTTTTAGGTTAAAGCCAGATCACACACAAAAACTTCTGTTGAGTCACACGTTGGTTAACATGAAGTCACCTCATACTTCAAACAGCAGGACAGGGTAGGGTATTCCAATGAGATATTTGAAAGTGCTTTGAAACCTGATTTTGATTCAGTTATGCCCGCCTACAAGTGAATGTACAGTAGCTGGAGTTCAAGGTAACAAAAGAAAAGAAAAGAAAAAAGCATTTAAAAGCAGCATAACAGTTTGTTTACCCTTATTTTCATTGAACGTGTTCCAAATCTTCAAGACTGTGGTCATGTTTTACCTCTCAGAATGGTGTTGCTGTATTATTCAGAACAGGAATTCCAAGCACTCATACCTGTTAGAGTTTCTAAATTCTTGTGTTAAAAGAATTTTGGTTATCTATCATCAATATAAACTACCTGAAATACTTTTCAGTAAACATTTTCAAAGCTATTGCATTCTTTCATTTTATTTGCATATTTAATATTGTTTCTTGGAATGATTTCAGGATATATTTTTTTTTTTTTGTTGAAGCCTGTACTAGACAAGTCTCTGCTTTTATTTCAGTTTAAAGGTCAATAAACTCTTAATAATTGATCAAAAGGAAGGATCAGTGTTGAGTTCTTCAACAAAACCAGTGTATCACTCACAACAGTGGAAAGGATAAGGAGGGAGAAGCCTGCCAAGCCCACCAGGTCTACTTTGATTGCAAATTGTAGATCCATTTGCTTAGATCACCTTCTATAAGACTATTTCAAAACAGTCCAGGCGTTACATGTTTTCTGCTTTTTTTTTCATTATTCAAAATATAATTTCCATGATTTAAAGAGACAGTTGATAAAATATTACTTCTCCAGTCCTACAGAGCATGGAGGCAGAAAAGAGAGAGAGAGGCAGCGTTTTGTTTTCAGTACAAACAGCATGCATTATCACATAAAGTTATGTGGTTCAAACACTGATTAAAACTCTTGATGTATTTCAATGTGAACATCTACAATAACCTTTGAAACCTTCCTTCAATATTGTTTAGGATATGAACCATCACTATCTACTTCACTTTCCTTGCCTCCTCCCAAATTGTGTGTACAAC
This sequence comes from Buphagus erythrorhynchus, assembly GCA_013400855.1. Lineage (NCBI taxonomy): Eukaryota > Metazoa > Chordata > Aves > Passeriformes > Sturnidae > Buphagus > Buphagus erythrorhynchus. The sequence goes on from VZTT01061929.1 coordinate 14,934, forward strand.
TCTACTCCTTCTTTTTGATGCATTTGAGGGTTTAAAAAATAATAGAATCATGCAATCTTCTGAGTTGGAAGGGACCCACAAGGATCATCAAAGTCCAACTCCTGGCCCTTTCACAGCACAGCCCCAGGTATCCCACCATGTCTCTGAGAGCATTGTCCAAATGTTTCTTGAGATCCATCAAGCTGTGACCACTTCCCTTGGGAGCTGCTCCAGTACCCAACCACCCTTTGGGTAAAGAACCTTTTCCTAAGATCCACCCTAACCCTCCCCTGACACAACTCAGGCCACTCCCTTGGGTCCTGCCACTGGTCACCACAGAGCAGAGATCAGTGCCTGCCCCTCCTCTTCTCCTCATGAGGAAGCTGTAACTGCAGTGAGACTGAGCTCCTCTCAGTGTCCTCTTCTCCAGGCTGAACAGACCAAGAGACCTCAGCTGCTCTTCATATGACTTCCCTCTAGACCCTTCACCATCTTTGTAGCTCTGCTTTGGATGCTCTCTAATAACTTTATATATTTTTTATAGTTTTTAATCTTTCTTACAGTGTGGCACTCAAAAACACACACAGCACTCAAAGCCAGGCTGCCCCAGCTCAGAGCAGAGCAGGACAATACCCTCCCTTGCCTGGCTGTGATGCTGTGCCTGATGCCCCCCAGGACAGGGTTGGCTCTCCTGGCTGCCAGGGCACTGCTGGCTCATGGTCAACTTGCCATGGACCAGCACCCCCAGGTCCCTTTCCATGGCACTGCTCTCCAGTTCCATTCCTTAGATTGTGTGTAGATGTCAGTAGTGGATAGCTAGTACTGTTAGCAGTCCAAAGCTAACAGTGTCTGGCAGAAATAGCAAATAAACTGAGTTGTTTGTTTTGGTTTGGTTTATTTTTGATCAAAAATATCTATTACTTTTATGTGGTTTGTATTCAGGTTTAGAAGCCAACAACACCTTTTTATGTTTTTAAGTAATTCAAATTGCCAAGATGACTTTGGAAGGAAAATGTTCAATAATGGTTTGCCAAAAGTTAAGGAATTCTTTCAGTCTAAACCCAGAAATTAACTTCAGTATTTGAAATTTAATTTCTTAAAACTTATTTTTGTCAAAACCATATTTTTTCAACACCTTTCTGTCTGATGACATGGTTTTGAAAACTTAAACAGCTTTGAAAACATGGGCTGCTCAGATCTAGCATCTGATTCTAGTATAATTAAATCCTTGTTCTTTGTGTTTATGAAAACTCGCTTGGAGGTGGACTTTGTTTACATTTCAGAATTAAAATTCTTGCTCAGACAAACTGAAGATCCTAGAAGAGTTGGTAGTTTTGTGTGTTCCTCAGTCGGGGATTTTAATTTTGTAGATCTTACAAAATGATCAGGCAACTGAGTTAAAAGGTTTAGACACATTAGTAGAGAATTGAGGACTGCAGAATAAGATCTGTTTGCCATTTTCCTAAAATATTTCTTGTATGTTCACTACAACAGTAAGAATGTCTTTGTATAACAATCATTTTTAAGGAAAATCAAAGCCAATTTCAAATGAGAATTAAAGGTTTTTTAAAGTATTTCATTTTCTTAGTTACCTCCTTAAAATAGAGGAAATCTCCTTTTGAGGCTCTGCCACTAGCTATCCAAGTGTTTTCTGGTTTAGAAGTTGTTTTGCACTTAGTCCTTTGCTAGCTGGTAATGTGCTGGAGAGGCTTTCTATTAGTACAGGAAACACTTTGAATGCTAATATGGGATTTTTATCTTTGTTGAGATACACAGTTATATAAATCAATGATAAGTGCAAAAATTGGTATGTATATTTTTATGTAGTTATGTAAATACTGCAACTTAGAGGGTTTTCTTTTGCCTCTGTAATTCAACTTCTGTGGCTTATTCTGCACTATAACCTTTCAGTGAAAAGTCAAAGGTAGCTCTGGCCTGTTTGAAAGGGCATACAGCAGCTATGTTCCTGATGCTTAATAGGAAACAAAACATTTTGCAAAAGAAATGTGAAATAATGGTTTGTTGAAGCAGTCACAGTTGAATCTGGATAGTTTTAACTAGTCATATTTTTAACTAACTAATCACAGGAGAAGGTAGAGCACCTATTTACTGGTGGGGTTGGTATGTCCACTGACAGTTTTGTCTTGCAAAAGAGCTGAAGATACAGAGGGCAGAATGCAAAGTGGCACAGAAATTAGTTTAGATTTCTGGAAAGAAGGTAATAGAAATGTCATCTAATATCTCATTATTTTCAGCTTCAAACAGCTTTTCTTAGTCACTCCTGTGGTGGTCTGGTGGCTCAACCAAGGTAAGTTAACTCCTGAAGTATGAAATTTTAGATAGCAGCAGCACTGTTCTGCTGTAAGGGCAGGCTTACTCTGCTTTGTTTTGTCTACATACACAATTATACAGTACTTTGTTAGTACTGTATAATAAGTTAGCAGGAAAGGATTTGGTCAATAAAAATCATTGTTATAACTCATGGATAAATTTTTCACAGCCATAATACAATATGCATAAGTTTCAATGTCTGTGAAGAATCGGTGACATTCTTCATTTCATTTGCTTAGAGAGACAAATAAATGCAAACATATGTACAAATACATACATTAGCATTTCAGAAGCAGTTATGTGAGAATTACTCTGCTCACTATTATATATATAGCAAGCAGAGTAATTCTGAACACAACTATGTCTTCTTTTCAACTATTTGAAAATAATTTTTAAAAATTGAAAATTTTGACACCGAATATAGCTTAGGCTAAGCAAGCCAATTGATTTTTCTTATTACTTTAAACTTCACACCTGAATGGTCTATTTCATGAACCTAGAAGGGCTTAATTTCTTCCTTTTAATGAATGATTAAATTGTAAAAATTTCAAATAGGCCATTAAAACTGAGAGGGTAGCAAGCAGAATTGTTTAATTTGAGATCACTTAGCTTATTAGAGAATGCTTATATAGCTCACAGTCCAGTCTATTGCTACTAGCCGTCAGGCATATGTTTCTGATGAACATTTTACATATGAAACTGCTACACTAGCGGGAAGGGTTATACTTCATAGTATTTGCTACAAAATGTTATTAAGAGAAATAAAGAACAACTACATGTTGATCCTCAACAATTTGTTTAAAAAGACTAATGTTCCCTCTTCCTTGCAAATCTATATATATTGTTAGGTCCTCCTCTGTGTGTGCATGCGTAAAGCTGTTTAGATGAAGCATTCATTGACTAATATTGACCATTACTTTGCATAATCTTTGTTTCAGAAGATTTAGCGCACTTTTCTGCATCCTGAATTCCTATTCTTGATTCAGTCATGGGGGAAAATATTGGAGATAGCTTTGTAGGCTGTAATTATACATCTCCTGTCCTAACTTCAACATTTCTTTTCCCACCCCTTCTTTTCTACACACAAAGTGGTTGTGGTGAAGACTAAAGACAAAGGATACCACCTTCCCTCCTCCCTGAGTGAGAATGATGTGTCAATAGGTGCAAAGCATAGTTAGTGCCTCTCAGCGGAAAATAAAATTATTCCTTCAGACCTAGGATCTTTGAAAAAGAGTGAAAAGTTTGGAAACAACTCTTTCAACTTTTATACTTTGCACTGTAGTTTATTGTAAGAGTGATGGTACTGTTCCAGAAATTCTGGAATGTCGGGTAAAAGCAAAGTTCTGGCTCTTGCTACAACTTCCTACTTGGAAAAATGAATATCACAAAATTAGTAGATTGAGTAGCAGAAAGAAATAGAAAGGTGGTTTTCTTCAGGAGAAAATCATAACCTAGATCTGAACTAGTGAAAAGGAGATAACTAGGTATATGACAGAGAAGGTCATATTTCTTCTTTCCAAAATGCTGTGGAAGATGAGAGAAGAAAGAGTGAATAGAAAATAACCCTGGACTCCCAAATTCCAGAGGAATGAACGATGATGTAAAGAAATAAAAGCAGATACCTCATGATTTAATCAAAATCTCTGTTCAGTTTATGCTAAGCATAAGGAGTAGATATTGGACCCTCTGAGAAAGGCATACTTCTAGTATGGCATTGAAAAAGAGATAAAATGAATTGTAAAAATATTCAGGTAATGTTCAGAGACATTCAATAAGGTGTTTCATTTAAGTATGTTATAACAGTGGTAATTTTCACATTGACATAAAAAAGGTAATTTTACTCTGAAACCTGTCATCATCAAGATTTTCTGTTAAAACCAACAAAATATCATACAACAATTTATTGAAGTGTTTTAAAATTTGCATAAGAGTTTAAGTCTTACTTCATATTTGCTGCACTCTCTCTTGGGATAAAAATCGAATTTAATGATTTCACCAATATATAAAATCTTTGTATCAACTCCCTAATATGACATGACAGCACACCGGAAACATTCCTTGGAGAGAAATGCTAGAGAGTATTAGAGGATTTAAAAAATAAAATGATTGACTCAAGTTGACAGACCAGTTATTTTTAAAACAGCTTCAGATAAATTTTAAAATGCAAGCGATGCCCTTGCTGCCAAAATCTGTCGTGCATTAGTTATTTCAGGACTACAAACTGTTTGGTTTCTTTTCTATATCTAGGCATTTTATTCTTTAATTTTCCATTTTGTTTAATAAAACTCAGTTTGGTATATTTCTGACCCCACTTGAATCAGTATTTACAAGGGGTAATCTAGACTTAAGAATTATATAGTTTTTGTCAAGGTTCAAATTTACAGACAGAGGTTTCTATATGGCTGATTGTACACTTTTTTTTTTTTTTTTTTTTTTTTTTCCTTTTGTTGTTTTGTTGGTTTTGTTTCCTTTGGCTGTGTATGGTGTAC
>VZTT01061934.1:1645-14082 GCA_013400855.1 Buphagus erythrorhynchus
GTCATATTGTCTAATACACTTTCTCAGTTCCAGCTAAGCTGATTGAATTTTTCTCTGTTGGCATCAGTTTATATAAGGAAATACTACTGTGTCCAAAAAGCAACACCAGCTTTCAAAGATTTGCTCAATTGCCCTTTCAACACTCTTAAATATGTGATATTTGTATTTTATAACAAAGACCATGGATGATAAGATTGAACTGTTATACTGTTTATTCATCCAGAGCTACATAGTTAATGAATTTCCTTTTTTATCTAGTCCCATCATGTGTCCCCCAAGCAAACTGACTGTTTACTTCCATGGCAGGTAATTATTTACTGCTTGCTGTATGTTTGTTGTGGTTTTGGTTCTGGTTTTCTTCTGTTTTGTTATATTTTGCAATGTTGAAAATCCTGACGATTCCGTGATGGAGCCACGGAGAGCCTCAAGGCTAAAGCTGATAAATGGATGTACCACAAGAACAAACTACTCTGAATTTTGGTTATGAGGAGCACTTGAGACAGAAGATATTGGTCTTAATGAAATGCTCATAGATATCATTAAATACAGACAGCCTTTTCAGGAAAATGAAAGTAAGCATTTAACTTCAGTTCCCTGATTGAAACACATCTATAGCTTTTCCTTTTTTTTATATTTTAACATCATTTTTCCTCCCTAGGGTGTTTTTTTCTGAAGCTGTGTTGAAATAGCCACACTGGAAATTGAATAGATTCAAGGCATTTCTGTGATAGGAAGGATATTTAACATGGTAAGGCTTTTCCTTGTTTTATAGTTTTAACAGGTTCCTGCTCACCAAAGCAGAGCAAGTTAAAATGAGGAGGCTGTATTGCCACTGGGCAGCATATTTGACCTCTGAAGGTGCTAGGAGGGTACAGCTGCCCCCGGTCTGTGTTCTGGGAAATCCCTCCCAAAAATCCAGATGTAGGCCACATCATCCAAAGCTTTGCTGATCCACTTAAATTCCTTAGTGATCTCTCACTTTAAAATCATGAATGGTATTTTTCTCCTAAGTGATTAAGAAACATTTAAAAATTAAATGGAAACCCTACTTTTTTTTTTAATTATTTTTTCATACAGTGGATGAATTTTTCCCTTTATTTTTAATTGCATGTGCAAGAGGAAAACCATGTTTTTTGCTTCCTATTTCAGGTCACCTCTGGGAAGTATGGCTCTTGGACAGATCGGCCAACTATTGAATTAAGTTAGATTTCTACATATAATGTTTATTTATATGAATCAGGCATGACTACAAAAGTAATTGCATATCATAGGCTCCCCAGAGGAATGGTCATGGTCACAGGCCTGACACAGTTCAAAAAGTGTTTGGGTTCTTGGGGTGTCCTGTGCAGGACCAGGAGTTGGACTTCCATGATCTTTGTGGGTCCCTTCCCACTCAGAATACTCTAGGATTCTATATTTTCCTATAGTAAAACAGTCTTTAATCTATGCAGGGAAAGAAGCTTAGCCAAAGGCATTTGTTTTCAAAACAACTTTTGTAAAGCTTATCTATGTGGGCGCAGAGCCAAGACAGTAAAACACACTGTGGCTGCCAGACCGTGCAAACAGCACTGCAGTCATTCTTACATTCCAGCAGTCCTGTTTGCTCCATGAACTCTGCTAAAAAATTGCAGTTATGGTGGAAAATGGATGGATGGATGGATGGATGGATGGATGGATGGATGGATGGATGGATGGATGATAAGTCTATAGATGGACAGCTAGTGGCTAATGGATAATACTCATCCGTAATGGAGCTTAGACAGCATTTTAATAAATCTGTAGTATGCAGAACCTGCCCCTTCCTGAAAGAAGAGAAGAAAACAATCCAGTGGCACGTTGTCATAAGTCTGTTGAGGTGGAACTGAAGGGAATGGTATAACCGTCATGCACTGGGCAGAATGTGGCAGGTTACAGACAGCTGATAAAATGAAATTTTAAATAAAGAAGCAACCTTGTTCTACTGTATCCTGCAATTAAAGCCATTAGGCAAAGGAAAGACCATTTTGATTTCCACCTTTATGATTCTGGAATATATCTCTTCATTGTGCTGATAAAATGTGTTATACATTTCACCATGACAAAATATAATTGATGTCATGAGCAGTTTTAAATTATTGCCTGTATAATGTATGCTTTCAGCAGAAGTGTATTTATTATTGTAAAATTTCTGAAACTTGTTCGAAATTACCATGAAAAGCACCAGAGTGGAAGAAAAGATTTGTCAATGACAGGACCAGTTATTTGAAAGATTTTAACTTTCAAGTCAATTTCACAATACTTTCAAGCTCCCATCTTCTTTTTCTTAGGGGGAAGGGGAGTAAAAGGGATAAGGGAAGAGAAATACCCATTACATTTATGAAACTAGATAAAAGCAGCAAAAAGCAGAATGTTATATGTAATAGCAATAAAAATTTAGAAGCGTGTAATTTCATGAAAACAGCATCTGTAAAAAAGAGTAAGATGTAGAGAAGATTTTCATCACCAATACCAACATAAAAAAATCAAGCCTCTTCCAAACTAATTAGACAATGTTATCTTTTACATTCATAGACATGTCTGGCAGTGACACATTATGGCTCAGGCTTAAGCACTGGATCATTAACTGAGCAGAAATGTTACATGCATTTGTGTATACAAGATTAAATGCTATACATTCCTGCAATGCTCCATATTCTATTATATCATTTGAGCCGCTCTTTTATCTCTCTGTCACTTTCAATGAGCTGTAAATTTGATAGCATGTTTACAGATATTTTTCTTCCACTGACTAAACTATCAAAAGCCTGTGTGATGATTGTATAATTTCCTTGGCCCCTTAGGATTAGAATGTGCACTGTGCAATGCTCTAAAACGTATTTGTATGGAATGCCTACTCAACATATTCTGCACAGCTCTTTGGTCTCCCTTAGAAAGGCATCTCCACATCTTCCAGACTGGTTGCTCTTGACTGCAACAAATATAATAAGACAGAAATCCATCAATCCCACATGAAACAATATTTCAGAATAGGCTGAACTGTAAAAGTGCATAAGGGGAGAGAGGTAAAAAAGAGAAAATGAAAAAGCTTTTCCTAAAAGCTCCTAAATGCTCTAAGAAGTGAAGTGGGCATTTTAGAGATGGTTTCCTGCATATTCTATCCAGAGTCATCACCAGAGTAGATCTCACAATCTTATGATTTAATAGCTGTAATAGTATACAATAGTACTACAAAATACTGCTTTTCAGCTTAATAGAAGAAAAGAATCATAGACTATACAATGTTCTACAAAATAAAATGACAAATATTTACAAAACACAGAGTGGAAGGATGATTTACCACCAATTTTAATGTTTTGCTGACTCCTGAGTAACTCAGAAATGCAAAGCAACAGCAAACAGCTACACACAGAGAAAATTATTTCCTGTGAGACTGTTCCACTGAGCAACCTGGTCTAGTGCAAGGTGTCCCTGCCCATAGCAGGGAGTTGGAACTAGATGATCTTTAAAGTCCCCTCCAACTCAAGCTATTCTATGATTTTATGGAGATTCTATTACCAACACTTTTTCATTTTGTCCCAGGATATCCTGTGATGATGATACCAAACACATCTAGGTTCAGTGCCATCACACTTCAGTGCCTCTACAGTAAAGAACAGTAATCCCAAATGAAGAATAAAATTATTATCCCAGGTCTCAGAAAAGCTACTTCCTAGCCCACCCAAAACAATTAGAGCCTTGAGAGTGTGCATCACCATTTTCAGACACTATTACAGGAAACAAAGTACTTTTCTGCACAGATCACCTCTCTTCCCACTAGTGACTGATTACAGGACCGACCACAGCAATTCATTATCTGGAATACAGATAACAAAAGGGTATTTAAAGCACTTTAAGCTGTCTTTTTAATCAAATTTAAAGCTGGGAATTAAAGAATCAGAATTGTACCATTAGGCAGATTCACAGACCACCAGAGAAGTCTCAGAGGACATAGAGTTCGCCCTTGTTCTGGCAAAAAGCAAGACAGAAGAGAATTTAGTGACCACTGGAAAGATTTAAAAGCTGAATTTATCCTACCATGTTCACTGCAGAAGAATTACAAATCTGTGAAACACTAGTGAGAAGAGCAGAAAATCGTATCTGTCAAATACAGGTTCAGCAAGTTAATAATAGGACAGGTACTATTTACGGGGAAAATGTTTACATTTTAATATTTTCATGTCTACCAAAATCTAAAGCTGTTTAATCACATTTAAATTAGCTACAAAAACAAACCTTATTGCTGCCTGCACATACAATTAACTCTATCCAAGCTTTGGTTTCCCTTTCAGTGATTAAAATGCAATATAAAGGTATGTCTGTGCACATTTAAGACTGCTCCCTAACATATTTCCTCTGCTTAAAAAAATACCATTTGTTCCTTTTGCAACATTTTGAAATAAATTTTTAATTTTGAAGGAGACTTGTTAGCATTATTGAATCATCGACTCTTTATTATTATCCATATACTTTATAAGTTCACACCAGACAAGCAACAAAATAAAAGTTGTTAAAATCTAACCCACCTAATAGTGTTTTCCCAGATCTTACTTTCACTGGATGACCTAATTCAGACCTTGTTGGTTTTTTTTTTTATATTAAAACGTGTTAAAAAGAATCCTACAGTCAAACAGATATACAGAATAAAATTAATAAAATTATTGTAGACCAGATTTTTGGCATGTTAGACAATGCAACTGGAATACTTTTGGTATCTGCAAATGTTCTCAAGACCATAAAATGAAGAAAAATAGCTGTTTAATGCATATTTTAAAATATCCCTGTAGACCAGTTAATTCTGAAGATTTTGAGTATTAAATTATGAAAAGATGCATAAACAATTCATGTCATTAAGAATTCTTTGCTGATAAGGAAATTTCATTTTCATCCCCTTAGATTCAAGATGCAACATCAGGGAGAGAAAAAAGTAGTGAGTTTAAAGGACATGTTTTCTGCCCCACACTAAGTATTTCAAAATATGAGCTAGCAGTGAAAGACAAGGTACAATCATTTTGTATCAGTGCATTTCTCTGGAATTATGAGAAGATATGGAAAATTATGAAGGTGAAAAAAAGGAACAGTCAACTCTGAAAGTGAAGACAGCATTAGGAGAAACATAGGATTTCTGCTTGTTTAACTCTTTCAAAAGTTGATTAATAAGAGTTGGAACCCAGAAGCCTGAGAGTTTTGAGTTTTCTGTGCTTTCTGACACTGATCCCCAGGAGAACACTGCTTTTGACTTGAGGCCTTGGAAAAGGCTTCAAATTTGAGTAAGGAAGTTAAAGTCACAGGTGTGTAGTTAGAAGTGTATAATTTCACATGGTGAAGGGTTTCAATTTGGGGTTTTAGAATATNTGTCTCTGATGCCATCCATGAAGTGTTGGGCACTGTCCTCTTCTCTGTGCATGGTCAGCATGGGGCAAAGAAAGTACCCTGAACATACATTTCCCTCTCAAAACAACTGCTTCGATGGAAGATGTCTTTGCCTATTTTAACCGACTACAGCTTGGCAGTAGGAAGGAATATCAGCCCTGACATCATTTTGATCTCCTGGCAAACAGGTCAGGAAATACAGTCAGACATCCCTGTGTTAAGTGCAGTGGAAATATTCCTGTAGGATCGGAACTGAAACAGAAAAAAAAAAAAAAAAAAAAAAAAAAAAGACAAGCCATTGATTAAGTGATACAACTAACCCATTACAAATAAGGACTAAAAGGACTTTCATTGATTGCAGAGGTAACACTGAAGAGAAAAACACAATCTAGTCTTATTTCCTGTGACATAATAATGTTAATAGATAAGCTTTCAGACCCCCTGTAACCCCCTGGTATCCAAAATACAAGACTTCAGGCCTCAGGCCAGCTGATGGAAGCGTGTCTCTGCCATGGTGGGTCATGGTGCCTGTACCCTTCAGGTATAAAGGATGGCTTTGTTTCTGCACCTGGAGTTGTTTTTCCCCGCAGCATTCCCTGCAGGAGAAGTCCTGGCTGAACTTGGTGAAGCACTGCATGGCCTGAAGGTGCCTCAGTCCCTTGCCCTTCGTGCCAGACACTGAAGGATGGAGGTTCCATGTGTGGCAGGGCTGGCATCTGCCCCTGGGGAATGGATCTCACAAGGGGAGAGGGCTGGTGCTGAGACCACAGCAGGTGACAGAGACAGGCAGGGACACAGGGATGAGAAGCAGGGTCAGGAGAGTGAATCTCACACAGGTGCCAGTTTGAACAAAAGCTGTTCCAGTCTTGAACAAATCCTGAGCTGCGTTCTTCAAACATAGATGTGGCCTTGCTGCCAAAGTTTTTATGTGCTGGATCTGAGTGACCACATCATACATGCTCAGCCTGTGTATCAATCTGTCTTTTTCACACTGCACATGAAGGGTATTGGAAATATTCCTTGCAATGTAATACTTTATGTTTTGAAGAGCATGGCTGATTTTCCATTGCCTTGTGTTACCTATGATTAAGTACATTTAAAAGACTCCTGAATCAAGCATTTTAGAGATAGAAGTCTTAAAAGCTTAAAAAAATATAAAAGCTTGGGAAATGATAGAAAAATCAATCCAAATGATAGAGAATTCCTGGCTTGGGAATGTAAACCGTAAAGAACTCAACTGTGAAGAGATCTATGTTTGTCCAAGATAGGACAGGCTGTTGTGTGAACCACAAGCCTATTTCTGTACTCCAAGGGGAACTTGAACCAAAGTAAAGTTTGGAGTGCCCCAATTTTCAGCTAAAGAAGTGAGGACTCAAAAGTAAATACTCTGTCTAGATTTATCCAAGTAAATAAGTTCATGGATTTCTCACTACATTCATAATTCATTAGGATTTTACCATTGTCAGCAGTTCATTTTAAATGCTCTTGCCATCTTTGAAGGACCAGCCAAACAAAATCCTCTTAACCAAGAAGACAGCTGCTGTTAAATATACTTTCTAGACTAGCTAAGTGAAACTATCTATTTTTTTCCTGTATAAACTGTAATTTCCTATAACAACTTTCCTCAATTTACTCCTAGGGCTTTGGGGTTGGGAAGCTCGCCAATTTTTAAAGCAGATCTTAAGCATAGGACAGATTTTCTGAGTTCACAGATCTGATGTACTGCTGCACTTTGCAAAAAAAAATTATGATATTTCTGACATGTACACATAGCAAGGCTGCACCTTTCACAAAGTTTGCAGATCCAACACTCAGCCCTTATTCCTAGATGGGGACACAGTACCTCCAGTTTCTGCTGTCATAAAGTGCTGAGTAATCTCACTGTATATTTTCTGATTTACATATTCACAACAGTGCATCTAATTGTACTTTGATTAAAACCATGAGTGTAGCACAGAAGCCAGGCTGTTCTGATTTCTACCAGACACAAATCTCTTTATAATACACTACAATAATACCAATATAATCCTGAATAGCAATGAACTGGCAAAAATCAAGGAGAGAAGTTTGCAAACACCAGAGCTTTATGACTTCATTTCTATGCAACAATCAATTTTTTTTCCCCAACAAGAAAAAGGCACAAAATTACAGGAACTAATGTTCCATATATTGCAACTTCTTATCTAAAGCAGTAGTCATTCAAGGTGTTTAAATGTAATTGATATGGAGCAATTATAAATTGGTATCCTCTCAAATCAAGGCAGTTTGTGTTTAAAGGCCATCCTCACTAGAAATTGCACCCTGCCTATTGCCTTTAACAGCCTTTCCAAGACCTAGACAAGTTATGAGTGCAGACCTATAAAAAAAGACATATAACTTCTGTACTGTGAGGAGATAAAATAAGAAATTAAATTCCTTCTAGTTGGCAAATGTTTAAAACAGGTAAAGGAAGAAGGTGCTTTAGCCTTTATTTCACTGGAATTCAGTGACTCTTTTTGTGTGGTGCCAAGAAGGAGGAATTTGATCCTTTCATCTTTCATCCAACATATTTATTTCTGGTGCTACTATCATGGTGGTATCCATGCAGATTTTAAATCACATTTCATCATGTACATTCCCCACTAGAAATATTAACATTCAAGGACATCGCATGCCTTTGAAAGAGCTTATTTGAAATTTGCACAAAGGATTTTCAAAGGAAGACTCCTAGTTAGTTAGAATTAAATTCAAGTATTTTGGCCTGATTCACAGTTTCCTGTGGATTATTTAAAGTAACATTTTTGTGCACTGCTGAATCTGTGTATGTGGGACTTTGTGTAAATGACAATCAGCCTCATATTTTGTCTAATGATGTGTTTATTACACATTGCCTTCTGACATTGTACATTTCTATACTGAACAAAGAGGCTTCCTGCTTTTTGCTTTTAACCCAGTGCGTGAAGCAATATGTGAAGACGTGAAAACTCTTTATGAAAAATTAAACAACTGCAGCTTTTTATGACAAATAACATGCTACAGCTGAAAGGCAGGTACGTGGCATGACTTTTGCTTCACTGACATGCATTTCCAGTGCCATATGCTGCAGACAGTTGCAAAACATGCTGCTTTGTTTCAGGACATTACCTTGTTTTGACGGCAAACATGACTTGACAGATGCCTCAGCAGTGGAATTGCATGATATCTGACCTTTTTGTGATATGTCATTTCTAGAAAACCTTGGTGCAGGTGCTCCATCATGGGACACATAACAGAGATACACACCAGAGAATGACACGATTCAAAACCTTTTATCTGGTTTCTGACTCTCCTGCATTGTATTTGTTTTAGAGCAGTCATCTACTAGCCTTTGTAAAATGAGATGCCAAATCTCAGGATATAATGTTTAGGACTGCATTATCCCAAAGATTTGTATCTATTCTACTCTGGGGAATATTCTCTTAGGTTTGTGTTTGGTTGCCTAATGATTTAATTCAGGCAAAGCTGAGGTTGAGTCTCAATTACTATGCTTCAGACAGAGATGGATAATTTTATGCACCTTCAAAGGTCACTTCATCCTGGAGCTGTTCAAGGACCTGTCTGCCTGCTGTAAACAAATGCAGTGAAAAGCATTCCACATCTCCAAACACCACAGTATGAGGGAAGGAGCAGTATTACAGTGAACTATAGCCACACACCTTAACCCAGGCTTAAGTGCTGATGATAATTAAACACACACTTTAGACTACACCTCCACTATTCACACCCTGAAGCAGATTGTTTCTTCTCTGGGGGACATCTCTGCCCTTCTTGAAATCAAATTACACAGCTATGAAGAAGTTCAGGGCTAAAAGAATAAGCTCACTCTTGTTGTTAGTTCAGTACACATTGCCCTAATTTCTGTTAACACCATGTATAAATTCAAGGAATTGCAAAAAGCGTAATTACAGGTTTTGTTTTACCATGGAAAATAGATAATTATGGGTAATTCGTTACTCAATTAAGTTGCAGGATAATTAGTACTCAAAGTATGAAACACTGCCTGGAGATTATGGCGTAATCTGAAAGGAAGTTGCACAATTTATTCTAGTGCACTCAATTTGCTGGTTATTTGCTATGCATATGCTTTGATCAAAGATAAAAATTTTCAAGAAAGTGTGGCACACCTTTATTACATTTAGAAACAGAGATGGAGAAAACAGTCCAAGAAATAATAGTTCTTCCAGAATTTTGAGGTCCCAACCTATTTCTTTAATCTACAAAATATTAGATTAAGTGCATCATCTCAACTGTGAAGGTGATCTTGACAACAGTATAAAAAAAAGAATTTGCTCACTTAAAGCAGGCCTTATAAAGTTTCAAGTTGAGGAATCACCTATCTCTAGATATGATGGGATGTATGAAGAAATGGAACCATGGGTTGGTAGTTGGCATGTCCCTGGAACACTTACCAGGGCTTCCAGGGAGACAGATATTTCAGCTCTGGACCAGAAATATCAGAGAAGATGCACACAGATTTAGCCTACAAAAAATACCTACATGAGCACTGGAACGAGTCATAAAAAAGGAGCATTAGTCAAGCCTGTCCTGAGGGTTTAAGCTAAATTGTTTAGAAATGTCTCTTATGTTAACAAAACAGAAAAGTGATTACTTCCAGTCTTTGAAAATATGAGATATGGAGCTAAGAAAGAAACAGGAAAAAAAAAGGCATTAACTCCAATGGCTTTGCTGAAGACAGTCTGCATAAAATACAGATAGAAATTAAGACAATATGCTTTTCTCTGACCACAATCTCATTTATGCAAACCAAATCCATTGAGTATGGCCTGCATTCACTCCTTTTGATAAACAATTTCGATTCTTATACACAATAGTTGAAGGAAATGCTCTCAAGCTTTTTGCTAAAAAGGTGTTTATGATAGAGTGAGGGGTTATTATTGTTACTAAGAAGAAAAACATTTAAAATGCAAGCCTGTCAAATCAGTGTTATTACTACTGTTTGTTTTTTAAAGAAAGGTTAGACCTGTATACATTCCATGCTGGGTAGTCCAGTTGAACACACGTTCATCTGTCTACCAGAGATAGAAGTTACTCTGTGGGAATGGCTCCCTGGCAAAATGGCTTAGACAACAGAGGGTAAGAAAGGCCAGACAGTGTAAGGAGTGTGAGAGACTTCAACACCCAAAATTTCTAGCATGTACAGTGTGGGGAGCCCTTAACTTGGTGTGGGTGTGCTGAGAGCTTTTGGGGATTAGCTACAGAAAGGATGCCTAAAAATTTCTAAATTAAATTGCCTGAACACTTAATATTGTACTGCATTGGCTGAATTGATGATATTGATAGAGTTTCATGACTGCTGGTTAAATACATGTCATTAATAAGTCAATAAACTGCTTTGGTACTGATCTGATTAAAAGGATATAACTGAGCAGATTTAGCCTGTGGTGCTATTCACATGTTACCCAGAAATTAAACAGCATCTCATGAAACTCTTAGGATCTGGGACAATCTTCATACCCTTTCACTGGTAGAATATCCATGGTGTGACTGTTCCAGGCCAGGTGGTAATATCTATGCTCATTTTGGCTGGGTACAGTTAATTTTCTCCACAGCAGCTGTGCTTAGGATTTGTGCTGATAACACAGGGATGTTTTTGTTATCACTGAGCAGAGTTTGCACAGAGCCAAGATCTTTTCTGCCTTTCACACCACCCCACCAGCAAGTTAGACTGGAGATGCACAAGGAATTGGGAGGAGACACAGCTGGGACAGCTGACCACAGGGGTATAATAGCTAAAGCAAGTAAACCAGGGAGGGATAGGAGCAATTTCAGATCAGGTGACCTCAGGAATTGGACCATCACGTTTTTTCAGCCATGTTTAACTTACCAGTATAAACAGAGCCCCACTATTAAGAGAGAAAAAACTTCAACAGCATTAAGACAAACTTTTAGATCAAGAATTTTTGCCCCGCATTCTTGGAGGCAATCAAGAGCTAAATGTAATTTTCACCTCTCTGACAGGGAATTACAAATCTCTCCAAGTGCAGAAAATTGTGTTGCATGGGGCTGCTCTTGGTCTCCCACACAGATGGAAAACCCCAAAGGATCTGGTGAAAGAACAGCCTGAAGACTGTGGAACCAATCCCAGAAGGCAACTTGTTATATTTAATTAGCCTCATAGTCATATTGAGAGAATTAACATTATTTTAATAAATTGCCATTGTACTCATGCTGTTTTAAAATGATAGTGTACAGCACCCTAAGTTCTATCTGAGAAGAGACCCTCAATAGAGAAGACTCATTAACAACACTATTCTAGAAGTACAGTGGCCTTTAATTATAAAACCACATGCAGTCTTCTGACAGTTTGCTATACACATGATAAACCAAGGACTTACATTTTTCTTTTTCAGCCCAAATTTCAAGGCAGCTTTTGCTGGCACACACAGTAAGCACACGGTGTGTTCAGAAACTGTTAATGTGTCTCCATTAAAATGACAACATACATCACCTGTGATGTCCTGGTCCCTAGGGTACCCACTAGGCTCTTTTCAATTCCCTCTGTGTATGAAAATTAAAAGTTGATAAAAGCAGGTTTTCAAGTTTCCACAAAGATGAAAGAAATCTAAGCAGGGAACACTGGGGTTAATAATAAAAGACCTCCTACTTTTACTCTGGAACTCACCAAAATAAATGGTTATTGCTTCAGTGTAGCAAATGGCACTGTTATGGAGTATTTATGCAGTTTCCTGCAACACACAGAATTTCTTGATAGAAATTAACTTCACAAACTGATCTATGTTGCTCATACATTACTGCAGGATCTCAGAGGAAGCAATATTTCACAAGTCTGTATGATATTACTAAATTGTTGTTTTCTATCCTTTCTTATTGCGTTTTCTTTTTTCCCCTATACAAAAGAAGAAGAAATAGAACTGCCTGCAATAGGCTGAAATCATCATCCATGAGATCCAAGAGACAGTTGTGTGACAGCTGTGTGATGGAGCAGCTTGTACATCACACAGAAGTGTGCTGTTGACAGTGCCAGCACCTCTGCCACAGCACTTGAATAA